>JAMOIN010000898.1:0-91434 GCA_024666655.1 Dascyllus trimaculatus
GTCAAAAATGTCACAAAAATTTCATACGACAGTATGATCTCAAAAATGTCACAAAAAGGTAAAAAATTTCACAAAAACGTCATACCGCGGAATGATGTCAAAACTTGCACAAAAAGGTCAAAAATGTCGCAAAAACGTCAGATCGCGGGATGAGGTAAAAAATGTCACAAAAACGTCATACCGTGGGATGAGGTCAAAAATGTCACAAAAACATATCGCGGGATGAGGTCAAAAATGTCACAAAAACGTCATATCGCGGGATGAGGTCAAAAATGTCACAAAAACGTCATACCGTGATATAAGGTCAAAAATGTCACAAAAACATATCGCGGGATGAGGTCAAAAATGTAACAAAAACGTCATACCGCGGTTTGAGGTCAAAAATGTAACGAAAAAGTCATTCCGCGGGATGAGGTCAAAAAAGTCACCAAAACGTCAGATGAGGTCAAAAATGTCACAAAAGCGTCATTCCGCGGGATGAGGTCAAAAATGTCACAAAAATTTCATTCCGCGGTATGAGGTCAAAAATTTCAGAAAAACGTCATACCGCGGTATGAGGTCAAAAATGTCACAAAAACGTCATACCGCGAGATGATGTCAAAAATGTCATAAAAAGGTCAAAAATGTCTCAAAAATTTCATACCGCGGTATGAGGTCAAAAATGTCAGAAAAAGGTCATACTGCGAGATGAGGTCAGAAATTTCACAAAAACGTTATACCGCGGCATGAGGTCAAAAATGTCACAAAAAGGTCAAAAATGTCACAAAAACGTCATACCGCGGGATCATGTAAAAAATGTCATAAAAAGATCAAAAATGTCTCAAAAACGTCATACCGCGGAATGATGTCAAAAATGTCACAAAAACGTCATACCGCGGGATGAGGTCAAAAATGTCACAAAAACGTCATACCGCGGAGTGCGGTTAAAAATTCCTCGAATACATCACACCACGGGATGATGTCAAAAATGTCACAAAAAGGTCAAGAATGTCAGAAAAACGTCATACCGCGGAAATGACGCGGAATGTCGTCAAAAATGTCACAAAAAGGTCAAAAATGTCTCAAAAACGATATACTGCGGGATGAAGTCAAAAATATCACAAAAACGTAATACCGCGGTATAAGGTCAAAAATGTCACAAAAACGTCATACCGCGGAATGTCAAAAATTTCACAAAAAAGTCAAAAATGTCACAAAAACGTCATACCGCGGTATGAGGTCAAAAATATCACAAAAACGTCATTCCGCGGAATCATGTCAAAAACGTCACAAAAAGGTCAAAAATGTCAAAAAAAGGTCAAAAATGTCACATTAAAGTCATACCGCGGAATGAGGTCAAAAATGTCACAAAAACGTCATACCGCGGGATGAGGTCACACAGGTCACAAAAAGGTCAAAAATTTCACAAAAACGTCATGCCATGGTATGACTTCAAAAATGTCACAAAAATGTCATACCGTGGTATGAAGTCAAAAATGTCACAAAAACGTCATACCGCGGGATGAGGTCAAAAATGTCAGAAAAACGTCATACCGCGGTATGATGTCAAAAATGTCACGAAAACGTCATACCGCGGGATGAGGTCAAAAATGTCACAAAAACGTCATACCGCGGGATGAGGTCAAAAATGTCACAAAAACGTTATACCGCGGGATGTCGTCAAAAATGTCATAAGAAGGCCAAAAATTTCTCAAAAACGTCATACCGCGGCATGAGGTCAAAAATGTCACAAAAACGTCATACCGCGGCATGAAGTCAAAAATGTCACAAAAACGTCATCCCGCGGGATGATGTCAAAAATGTGATAAAAACGTCATACCGCGGGATGATGTCAAAAATGTCACAAAAACGTCATACCGCGGGATGATGTCAAAAATGTCATAAAAATTTCATTCCGCGGTATGAGTTCAAAAATGTCAGAAATAGGTCAAAAATGTCACAAAAACTTTATACCGCGGTATTAGGTAAAAAATGGCACAAAAACGTTATACCGCGGGATTGAGTCAAAAATGTCACAAAAAAGCAATACCGCAGTATGAGGTCTAAAATGTCACAAAAATTTCAAAAATGTCACAAAAACGTCATACCACGGTATGAGGTCAAAAATGTCACAAAAACGTCATACCGCGGTATGAGGTCAAAAATGTCACAAAAACATCATACCGTGGGATCAGGTCAAAAATGTCACAAAAACGTCATTCCACGGAATGATGTCAAAAATGTCACAAAAAGGTCAAAAATGTCTCAAAAACGTCATGCCGCGGAATGATGTCAAAAATGTCACAAAGATGTCATACCTCGGTATGAGTTCAAAAATGTAACAAAAAGGTCAAAAATGTCAAAAAAACATCATACCGCGGGATCATGTCAAAAATGTCAAAAAAAGGTCAAAATTGTCTCAAAAATTGAGGTCAAAAATCTCAGAAAAAAGTCATAGCGCGGGATGAGGTCAGAAATTTCACAAAAACGTCATACCGCAGAATCATTTCAAAAATGTCACAAAAAGGTCAAAAATGTCCCAAAAACGTCAAACAGCGGGATGAGGTCAAAAATTTCACAAAAACGTCATACCGCGGAATCATGTAAAAAACGTCACAAAAAGGTCAAAAATGTCACAAAAAGGTCAAAAATGTCACATAAACATAATACCGCGGTATGAGGTCAAAAATGTCACAAAAACGTCATACCGCGGGATGAGGTCAAAAATGTCACAAAAACGTCAGATGAGGTCAAAAATGTCACAAAAACATCATACCACGGTATGAGGTTAAAAATCTCAGAAAAAGGTCATACCGCGGGATGAGGTCAGAAATTTCACAAAAACGTTATCCCGCAGTATGGGGTAAAAAATGTCAAAAAAAATGTCAAAATTGTGGCAAAAACGTCATACCGCGGTATGAGGTCAAAAATGTCACAAAAACGTCAAACCGCGGGATGAGGTCAAAAATGTCTCAAAAACGTCATACCGCGGGATGAGGTCAAAGATGTCACATAAACGTCATACTGCGGAATGATGTCAAAAATGTCACAAAGAGGTCAAAAATGTTGCAAAAACGTCATATCGCGGGATGAGGTCAAAAATGTCACAAAAACGTCATACCGCGGGATGAGGTCAAAAATGTCACAAAAACGTCATATCGCGGGATGAGGTCAAAAATGTCACAAAAACGTCATACCGTGGTATAAGGTCAAAAATGTCACAAAAAGATCAAAAATGTGACAAAAACGTCATACCGCGGGATGAGGTCAAAAATGTCACAAAAAGGTCAAAAATGTCGCAAAAACGTCATACCGCGGTATGAGGTCAAAAGTGTCACAAAAACGTCATACCACGGGATGAGGTCAAAAATGTCACAAAAAGATCAAAAATGTGACAAAAACGTCATACCGCGGGATGGGGTCAAAAATGTCATAAAGACGTCATACCGCGGAATGAGGTCAAAAATGTCACAAAAAGGTCAAAAATTTCTCAAAATCGTCACTCCGCGGTATGAGGTCAAAAATGTCACAAAAACGATATACTGCGGTATAAGGTCAAAAATGTCACAAAAACGTCATTCCGCGGAATGTCAAAAATTTCACAAAAAAGTCATACCGCGGTATGAGGTCTAAAATGTCACAAAAACGTCATACCGCGGAATCATGTCAAAAATGTCACAAAGAGGTCAAAAATGTCACAAAAACGTCATACCGCGGTATGAGGTAAAAAATATCACAAAAACGTCATTCCGCGGAATCATGTCAAAAACGTCACAAAAAGGTCAAAAATGTCAAAACAAGGTCAAAAATGTCACATAAAAGTCATACCGCGGAATGAGGTCAAAAATGTCACAAAAACGTCATAACGCGGGATGAGGTCAAACAGGTCACAAAAAGGTCAAAAATTTCACAAAAACGTCATGCCATGGTATGAGTTCAAAAATGTCACAAAAATGTCATACCGCGGTATGAAGTCAAAAATGTCACAAAAACGTCATACCGCGGGATGAGGTCAAAAATGTCACAAAAACGGCATACCACGATATGATGTCAAAAATGTCACAAAAACGTCATACCGTGGAATGATGTCAAAAATGTCACAAAAACGTCACATCGCAGGATGAGGTCAAAAATGTCACAAAAACGTCAAACCGCGGAATGAGGTCAAAAATGTCACAAAAACGTCATACCGCGGGATGATGTCAAAAATGTCACAAAAAGGTCAAAAATGTCTCAAAAACGTCACACCGCGGTATGAGGTCAACAATTTCACAAAAACGTCATACCGCGGTATGATGTCAAACATGTCACATAAACGTCATACTGCGGAATGATGTCAAAAATGTCACAAAGAGGTCAAAAATGTCGCAAAAGCGTCATATCGCGGGATGAGGTCAAAAATGTCACAAAAACGTCATACCGCGGGATGAGGTCAAAAATGTCACAAAAACGTTATACCGCGGGATGTCGTCAAAAATGTCATAAGAAGGCCAAAAATTTCTCAAAAACGTCATACCGCGGCATGAGGTCAAAAATGTCACAAAAACGTCATACCGCGGCATGAAGTCAAAAATGTCACAAAAACGTCATCCCGCGGGATGATGTCAAAAATGTGATAAAAACGTCATACCGCGGGATGATGTCAAAAATGTCACAAAAACGTCATACCGCGGGATGATGTCAAAAATGTCATAAAAATTTCATTCCGCGGTATGAGTTCAAAAATGTCAGAAAAAGGTCAAAAATGTCACAAAAACTTTATACCGCGGTATTAGGTAAAAAATGGCACAAAAACGTTATACCGCGGGATTGAGTCAAAAATGTCACAAAAAAGCAATACCGCAGTATGAGGTCTAAAATGTCACAAAAATTTCAAAAATGTCACAAAAACGTCATACCACGGTATGAGGTCAAAAATGTCACAAAAACGTCATACCGCGGTATGAGGTCAAAAATGTCACAAAAACATCATACCGTGGGATCAGGTCAAAAATGTCACAAAAACGTCATTCCACGGAGTGATGTCACAAATGTCACAAAAAGGTCAAAAATGTCTCAAAAACGTCATGCCGCGGAATGATGTCAAAAATGTCACAAAGATGTCATACCTCGGTATGAGTTCAAAAATGTAACAAAAAGGTCAAAAATGTCAAAAAAACGTCATACCGCGGGATCATGTCAAAAATGTCAAAAAAAGGTCAAAATTGTCTCAAAAATTGAGGTCAAAAATCTCAGAAAAAAGTCATAGCGCGGGATGAGGTCACAAATTTCACAAAAACGTCATACCGCAGAATCATTTCAAAAATGTCACAAAAAGGTCAAAAATGTCCCAAAAACGTCAAACAGCGGGATGAGGTCAAAAATTTCACAAAAACGTCATACCGCGGAATCATGTAAAAAACGTCACAAAAAGGTCAAAAATGTCACAAAAAGGTCAAAAATGTCACATAAACATAATACCGCGGTATGAGGTCAAAAATGTCACAAAAACGTCATACCGCGGGATGAGGTCAAAAATGTCACAAAAACGTCAGATGAGGTCAAAAATGTCACAAAAACATCATACCACGGTATGAGGTTAAAAATCTCAGAAAAAGGTCATACCGCGGGATGAGGTCAGAAATTTCACAAAAACGTTATCCCGCAGTATGGGGTAAAAAATGTCAAAAAAAATGTCAAAATTGTGGCAAAAACGTCATACCGCGGTATGAGGTCAAAAATGTCACAAAAACGTCAAACCGCGGGATGAGGTCAAAAATGTCTCAAAAACGTCATACCGCGGGATGAGGTCAAAGATGTCACATAAACGTCATCCTGCGGAATGATGTCAAAAATGTCACAAAGAGGTCAAAAATGTCGCAAAAACGTCATATCGCGGGATGAGGTCAAAAATGTCACAAAAACGTCATACCGTGGGATGAGGTCAAAAATGTCACAAAAACGTCATATCGCGGGATGAGGTCAAAAATGTCACAAAAACGTCATACCGTGGTATAAGGTCAAAAATGTCACAAAAAGATCAAAAATGTGACAAAAACGTCATACCGCGGGATGAGGTCAAAAATGTCACAAAAAGGTCAAAAATGTCGCAAAAACGTCATACCGCGGTATGAGGTCAAAAGTGTCACAAAAACGTCATACCACGGGATGAGGTCAAAAATGTCACAAAAAGATCAAAAATGTGACAAAAACGTCATACCGCGGGATGGGGTCAAAAATGTCATAAAGACGTCATACCGCGGAATGAGGTCAAAAATGTCACAAAAAGGTCAAAAATTTCTCAAAATCGTCACTCCGCGGTATGAGGTCAAAAATGTCACAAAAACGATATACTGCGGTATAAGGTCAAAAATGTCACAAAAACGTCATTCCGCGGAATGTCAAAAATTTCACAAAAAAGTCATACCGCGGTATGAGGTCTAAAATGTCACAAAAACGTCATACCGCGGAATCATGTCAAAAATGTCACAAAGAGGTCAAAAATGTCACAAAAACGTCATACCGCGGTATGAGGTAAAAAATATCACAAAAACGTCATTCCGCGGAATCATGTCAAAAACGTCACAAAAAGGTCAAAAATGTCAAAACAAGGTCAAAAATGTCACATAAAAGTCATACCGCGGAATGAGGTCAAAAATGTCACAAAAACGTCATAACGCGGGATGAGGTCAAACAGGTCACAAAAAGGTCAAAAATTTCACAAAAACGTCATGCCATGGTATGAGTTCAAAAATGTCACAAAAATGTCATATCGCGGGATGAGGTCAAAAATGTCACAAAAACGTCATCTCGCGGGATGAGGTCAAAAATGTCACAAAAACGTCATATCGCGGGATGAGGTCAAAAATGTCACAAAAACGTCATACCGTGGTATAAGGTCAAAAATGTCACAAAAAGATCAAAAATGTGACAAAAACGTCATACCGCGGGATGAGGTCAGAAATGTCATAAAAACGTCATACCGCGGAATGAGGTCAAACACGTCACGAAAGCGTCATCCCGCGGTATGAGGTCAAAAATTTAACAAAAACGTCATTCCGCGGGATGAGGTCAAACATGTCACAAAAACGTCAGATGAGGTCAAAAATGTCACAAAAACGTCAAACCACGGTATGAGGTAAAAAATCTCAGAAAAAGGTCATACCGTGGGATGAGGTCAAAAAGTTCACAAAAGCGTTATCCCGCAGAATGAGGTCAAAAATGTCAAAAAAAGGTCAAAAATGTCGCAAAAACGTCATACCGCGGTATGAGGTCAAAAGTGTCACAAAAACGTCATACCACGGGATGAGGTCAAAAATGTCACAAAAACGTCATACCGCGGGATGATGTCAAAAATGTCACAAAAAGGTCAAAAATATCTCAAAAACGTGATTCCGCGGTGTGAGGTCAAAAATGTCAAAAAAACGTCATACCACGGGATGAGGTCAAAAATGTCACAGGTCAAAAACGTCACAAAAGTCACAAAAACGTCATACCGCGGGATGAGGTCAAAAATGTCACAAAAACGTCATTCGGCGGGATGATGTCAAAAATGTCACAAAAATTTCATACCGCGGAATGAGGTCAAAAATGTTCCAAAAAGGTCAAAAATGTCACAAAAAAGTCATAAAGCGGTATGAAGTCAAAAATGTCACAAAAACGTCAAACGGCGTTATGATGTCAAAAAGGTCACAAAAAGGTCAAAAATGTCTCAAAAACGTGATACTGCGGTATGAGGTCAAAAATGTCACAAAAACATCATACCGCGGGATGATGTCAAAAATGTCACAAAAACGTCATACCGCGGAATGATGTCAAAAATGTCACAAAAAAGTCATCCCACAGTATGATGTCAAAAATGTCAAAAAAACGTCATTCCGCGGGATGATGTCAAAAATGTCACAAAAATTTCATACCGCAGTATGATGTCAAAAATGCCTCAAAAACATCATACCGCGGGATGATGTCAAAAATGTCACAAAAAGGTCAAAAATTTCACAAAAACGTCAAACTGCGGAATGATGTCAAAAATGTCACAAAAAGGTCAAAAATGTCACAAAAACGTCATACCGCGGAATGATGTCAAAACTTGCACAAAAAGGTCAAAAATGTCGCAAAAACATCATATCGCGGGATGAGGTCAAAAATGTCCCAAAAACGTCATGTCGCGGGATGAGGTCAAAAATGTCAAAAAAACGTCATACCGTGGTATAAGGTCAAAAATGTCACAAAAACGTCATACCGCGGGATGAGGTCAAAAATGTCACAAAAACGTCAGATGAGGTCAAAAATGTCACAAAAACGTCATACCGTGGTATGAGGTCAAAAATGTCACAAAAACGACATACCGCGGGATGTGGTCAAAAATGTCACAAAAATTTCATTCCGTGGTATGAGGTCAAAAATGTCACAAAAACGTCATACCGCGGGATGAGTTCAAAAACGTCACAAAAAGGTCAAAAATTTCACAAAAACGTCATGCCATGGTATGAGTTCAAAAATGTCACAAAAATGTCATACCGTGGTATGAGGTCAAAAATGTCACAAAAACGTCAAAGATTTCACAAAAACGTCATACCTTGGTATTAGGTCAAAAATGTCACAAAAAGGTCGAAGATGTCACAAAAACGTCATACCGTCGTATGAGGTCAAAAATGTCACAAAGAGGTCAAAAATGTCATAAAACCGTTATTCCGCGGTATGAGGTCAAAAATGTCACAAAAAGGTGAAAAATGTCACAAAAACGTCATACCGCGGTAGTAGGTCAAAAATGTCACAAAAACGTCATACCGTGGGATCAGGTCAAAAATGTCACAAAAAGGTCAAAAATGTCACAAAAACATCATGCCGCGGAATGATGTCAAAAATGTCACAAAGATGTCAAAAATGTCACAAAAATTTCATACCGTAGGATGAGGTCAAAAATGTCACAAATATTTCATACCGTGGTATGAGGTCAAAAATGTCACAAAAGGTCAAATGTCAAAAAAACGTCATGCCGTCATATGAGGTCAAAAACGTCATAGAAAGGTCAAAAATGTCTCAAAAATTGAGGTCAAAAATCTCAGAAAAAAGTCATTCCGCGGGATGAGGTCAGAAATTTCACAAAAACGTTACACCGCGGAATGAGGTCAAAAATGTCACAAAAACGTCAGACCGAAGAATCATGTCAAAAATGTCACAAAAAGGTCAAAAATGTCACAAAAACGTCATACCGCGGAATCATGTCAAAAACGTCACAAAAAGGTCAAAAATGTCACAAAAAGGTCAAAAATGTCACATACACGTCATACCGCGGTATGAGGTCAAAAATGTCACATAAACGTCATTCTGCGGAATGATTTCAAAAATGTCACAAAAATGTCATACCGCGGGATGATGTAAAAAATGTCACAAAAATTTCATACCACAGTATGATCTCAAAAATGTCACATAAAGGTCAAATATTTCACAAAAACGTCATACTGCGGAATGATGTCAAAAATGTCACAAAAAGGTCAAAAATGTCACAAAAACGTCATACCGCGGAATGATGTCAAAACTTGCACAAAAAGGTCAAAAATGTCGCAAAAACGTCAGATCGCGGGATGAGGTCAAAAATGTCACAAAAACGTCATACCGTGGGATGAGGTCAAAAATGTCACAAAAACATATCGCGGGATGAGGTCAAAAATGTCACAAAAACGTCATATCGCGGGATGAGGTCAAAAATGTCACAAAAACGTCATACCGTGATATAAGGTCAAAAAAGTCACAAAAACGTCAGATGAGGTCAAAAATGTCACAAAAATTTCCTTCTGCGGTATGAGGTCAAAAATGTCAGCAAAACGTCATACCGCGGAATGAGGTCAAAAATGTCACAAAAACGTCATACCGCGGGATCATGTAAAAAATGTCATAAAAAGATCAAAAATGTCTCAAAAACGTCATACCGCGGAATGATGTCAAAAATGTCACAAAAACGTCATACCGCGGGATGAGGTCAAAAATGTCACAAAAACGTCATACCGCGGAGTGAGGTTAAAAATGCCTCAAAAACGTCACACCACGGGATGATGTCAAAAATGTCACAAAAAGGTCAAAAATGTCACAAAAACGTTATACCGCAGTATGAGGTCAAAAATGTCACAAAAAAGTCAAAAATGTCACAAAAACATCCTACCGCGGGATAAGGTCAATAATGCCTCAAAGATGTCATTCGGCGGGATGATGTCAGAAATGTCACAAAAAGGACAAAAATGTCACAAAAACGTCACACGGCAGGATGATGTCAAGAATGTCACAAAAACGTCATACCGCAGAATGTCGTCAAAAATGTCAAAAAAAGGTCAAAAATGTCTCAAAATCGTCACTCCCCGGTATGAGGTCAAAAATGTCACAAAAACGATATACTGCGGGATGAAGTCAAGAATATCACAAAAACGTAATACCGTGGTATAATGTCAAAAATGTCACAAAAACGTCATACCGCGGGATGAGGTCAAAAATGTCACAAAAACGTCATACCGCGGGATGAGGTCAAAAATGTCACAAAAAAGTCATACGGCGGGATGATGTAAAAAAATTCACAAAAGGGTCAAAGATGTCACAAAAACGTCATACCGTGGTATGAGGTCAAAAATGTCACAAAAATGTCATGCCGCGGAATGTTGTCAAAAATGTCACAAAAACGTCATACCGCAGTATGATGTCAAAAATGTCTCAAAAACGTCATTCCGCGGGATGATGTCAAAAATGTCACAAAAATTTCATTCCGCACTATGATGTCAAAAATGTCTCAAAAACGTCATACCGCGGGATGATGTCAAAAATGTCACAAAAAGGTCAAAAATGTCTCAAAAATGTCACACCGCGTTATGAGGTCAAAAATTTCACAAAAACGTTATACCGCGGTATGAGGTCAAAGATGTCACATAAACGTCATTCTGCGGAATGATTTCAAAAATGTCACAAAAAGGTCAAAAATGCTAAAAAAATGTCATACCGCGGAATGATGTCAAAACTTGCACAAAAAGGTCAAAACTGTCTCAAAAACGAAATAAAGCGGTATGAAGTCAAAAATCTCAGAAAAACGTCATACCGCGGGATGAGGTCAAAAATTTCACAAAAACGTCAGACCGCGGTCTGAGGTCAAAAATGTCACAAAAATTTCATACCGCGGTATGAGGTCAAAAATGTCAAAAATACGTCATTCCGCGGAATGAGGTCAAAAATGTCGCAAAAAAGGTCATACCGCAGTCTGAGGTCAAAAATGTCACAAAAACGTCATACCGCGGAATGTTGTCAAAAATGTCACAAAAATGTCATAAATGTCTCAAAAATGTCACACCGCGGTATGAGGTCAAAAATGTCACAAAAAGGCTATACCGCTGTATGAGGTCAAAAATGTCACATGAACGTCATTCTGCGGAATGATTTCAAAAATGTCACAACAAGGTCAAAAATGCTAAAAAAAAAGGTCATACCGCGGAATGATGTCAAAACTTGCAGAAAAAGGTCAAAACTGTCTCAAAAACGAAATAACGCGGTATGAGGTCAAAAATGTCACAAAAATTTCATACCGCGGTATGAGGTCAAAAATGTCAAAAAAACGTCATTCCGCGGAATGAGGTCAAAAATGTCGCAAAAAAGGTCATACCGCAGTCTGAGGTCAAAAATGTCACAAAAACGTCATACGCGGTATGAGGTCAAAATTGTCACATAAGCGTCATACTGCGGAAAGATGTCAAATATGTCACAAAATGGTAAAAAATGTCACAAAAACGTCGTACAGCGGTATGAGGTCAAAACTTGCACAAAAAGGTCAAAAATGTCGAAAAACGTCATATCGCGGGATGAGGTCAAAAATGTCACAAAAACGTCATAACGCGGTATGAGGTGAAAAACGTCAAAAATTTCACAAAAAGTCATTCCGCGGGATGATGTCAAAAATGTCACAAAAACGTCATACCGCGGTTAGAGGACAAAAATGTCACAAAATCGTCATACCGCGGTATGATGTCAAAAATTTCACAAGAACATTATACCGCGGGATGAGGTCAAAAATGTCACAAAAACGTCATACCGCGGGATGATGTCAAAAATTTCACAAAAAGTCATACCGCAGGATGATGTCAAAAATGTCACAAAAACGTCATACCGCGGTATGAGGTCAAAAACGTCACAAAAAGGTCAAAAATGTCGCAAAAACGTCATACCGCAGAATGATGTCAAAAATGTCACAAAAACGTCATATCGCGGGATGAGGTCAAAAATGTCACAAAAACATCATACCGCGGAATGAGGTCAAAAATGTGAAAAAAACATACCGCGGTATGAGGTCAAAAACGTCACAAAAGTCACAAAAACGTCATATCGCGGTATGAGGTCAAAAATGTCGCAAACACGTCATTTGGCGGGATGATGTCAAAAATGTCACAAAAACTTCATTCCACGGTATTAGGTCAAAAATGTCACAATGAGATCAAAAATGTCACAAAAACGTCATTCCGCGGGATGACGTCAAAAATGTCACAAAAATGTAATTCCGCGGGATGATGTCAAAAATGTCACAAAAATGTCATACCGCAGTATGTCAAAAATGTCACAAAATCGTCATACCGCGGGATGAGGTCAAAAATGTCACAAAAACGTCATAGCGCGGTATGAGGTGAAAAACGTCACAAAAGTCACAAAAACGTCATACCGCGGAATGATGTCAAAAATTTCACAAAAAAGTCATTCCGCGGGATGTTGTCAAAAATGTCAGAAAAACGTCATACCGCGGTATGGGGTCAAAAATGTCACGAAAACGTCAAACCGCGGTATGAGGTCAAAAATGTCACAAAAACGTTATTCCGCGGGATGAGGTCAAAAATGTCACAAAAACGTCATACCGCGGTTAGAGGTCAAAAATGTAACAAAAACGTCATACCGCGGGATCATGTCAAAAATGTCATAAAAAGATCAAAAATGTCTCAAAAACGTCATACCGCAGAATGATGTCAAAAATGTCACAAAAACGTCGTACCGCGGGATGAAGTCAAAAATGTCACAAAAACGTCATATCGCGGGATGAGGTCAAAAATGTCACAAAAACGTGATACCGCGGTATGAGGTCAAAAATGTGAAAAAAACATCATACCGCGGGATGATGTCAAAAATGTCACAAAATAGGTCAAAAATGTCTCAAAAACATCACACCGCGGTATGAGATCAAAAATTTCACAACAACATCATACCACTGTATGAGGTCAAAATTGTCACATAAACGTCATACTGCGGTATGAGGTCAAAACTTGCACAAAAAGGTCAAAAATGTCGAAAAACGTCATATCGCGGGATGAGGTCAGAAATGTCACAAAAACGTCATAACGCGGTATGAGGTGAAAAACATCACAAAAGTCACAAAAACGTCATACCGCGGGACGATGTCAAAAATTTCACAAAAAAGTCATTCCGCGGGATGATGTCAAAAATGTCACAAAAACGTCATACCGCGGTATGAGGTCAAAAAGGTCACGAAAACGTCATACCGCGGTATGAGGTCAAAAATGTCACAAAAACGTAATTCCGCGGGATGATGTCAAAAATGTCACAAAAACGTCATACCGCGGTATGATGTCAAAAATTTCACAAGAACATTATACCGCGGGATGAGGTCAAAAATGTCACAAAAACGTCATACCGCGGGATGATGTCAAAAATTTCACAAAAAAGTCATACCGCAGGATGATGTCAAAAATGTCACAAAAAGGTCAAAAATGTCTCAAATACGTCATTCCGCGGTATGAGGTGAAAAATGTCACAAAAAGGACAAAAATGTCACAAAAACGTCATACCGCGGAATGATGTCAAAAATTTCACAAGAAAGTCATACCGCGGTATAAGGTCAAAAATGTCACAAAAACTTCATACCGCGGAATCATGTAAAAAATGTCACAAAAAGGACAAAAATGTCACAAAAGTCACAAAAACGTCATACCGCTGTATGAGGTCCAAAATGTCATAAAAACGTCATACCGCGGTATGAGGTCGAAAATGTGACAAAAACGTCATTCCGCGGTATGAGGTCAAAAATGTCACAAAAAGGTCAAAAATTTGACAAAAACGTCATACTGCTGTATGAGGTCCAAAATGTCACAAAAACGTCATACTGCGGAATGATGTCAAAAATGTCACAAAAACGTCATACCGCGGGATGAGGTCAAAAATGCCTCAAAAACGTCACACCATGGGATGATGTCAAAAATGTCACAAAAAGGTCAAAAATGTCTCAAAAACGTGATACCGCGACATGAGGTCAAAGATGTCACAAAAACGTCATACCGCGGGATGAGGTCAAAAATGTCGCAAATACGTCATACCGCTGTATGAGGTCCAAAATGTCACAAAAACGTCATACCGCGGAATGATGTCAAAAATGTCACAAAAACGTCACACCGCGGGATGATGTCAAAAATGTCACAAAAACGTCATACCGCGGTATGAGGTGAAAAACGTCACAAAAGTCAAAAAAACGTCATACCGCAGAATGATGTCAAAAATTTCACAAAAAACTCATTCCGCGGGATGATGTCAAAAATGTCACAAAAACGTCATACCGCGGTATGAGGTCCAAAAAGGTCACGAAAATGTCATACGGCGTTATTAGGTCAAAAATGTCACAAAAACGTCATACCGCGGTATTAGGTCAAAAATGTCACAAAATCGTCATACCGCGGGATGATGTCAAAAATTTCACAAAAAGGTCAAAAATGTCTCAAAAACATTATTCCGCGGGATGAGGTCAAAAATGTCACAAAAACGTAATTCCGCGGGAAGAGGTCAAAAATGTCACAAAAACGTCATACCGCGGTATGATGTCAAAAATTTCACAAGAACATTATACCGCGGGATGAGGTCAAAAATGTCACAAAAACGTCATACCGCGGGATGATGTCAAAAATTTCACAAAAAAGTCATACCGCAGGATGATGTCAAAAATGTCACAAAAATTTCATACCGCGGTTTGAGGTCAAAAATGTCACAAAAACGTCATACTCCGTAATCATGTCAAAAATGTCACACAAAGGTCAAAAATGCTACAAAAACGTCATACCGCGGAATGAGGTCAAAAATGTCACAAATAGGTCAAAAATGTCACAAAAACGTTATACCGCGGTATGAGGTCAAAAATGTCACAAAAAGGTCAAAAATGTCACAAAAACGTTTTACCGCGGTATGAGGTCAAAAATGTCACAAAAACGTCATACCACGGGATCACATCAAAAATGTCACAAAAAGGTCAAAAATGTCTCAAAAACGTCATATCGCGGTATGAAGTCAAAAATGTCACAAAAACGTCATACCGCGGTAGGAAGTCAAAAACATTACAAAAAGGTAAAAAATGTCACAAAAAGGTCAAAAATGTCACATAAAAGTCATACCGCGGTATGATTTCAAAAATGTCACAAAAACGTTATACCGCGGAATGAGGTCAAAAACGTCAAAAAAAGGTCAAAAATGTCACGAAAACGTCATACCGTGGTATGAGGTCAAAAATGTCACAAAAACGTCATGCCGCGGAATGAGGTCTAAAATTTCACAAAAACGTCATACCGCGGGATGAGGTCAAAAATGCCTCAAAAACGTCACAACACGGGATGATGTATAAAATGTCACAAAAAGGTCAAAAATATCTCAAAAACGTGATACCGCGACATGAGGTCAAAGATGTCACAAAAACGTCATACCGCGGGAGGAGGTCAAAAATGTCGCAAATACGTTTTACCGCTGTATGAGGTCCAAAATGTCACAAAAACGGCATACCGCGGAATGATATCAAAAACGTCACAAAAACGTCATACCGCGGGATGATGTCAAAAATGTCACAAAAACGTCATACCGCGGTATGAGGTCAAAAATGTCACAAAAACGTCATTCCGCGGTATGAGGTCAAAAATGTCACAAAAAGGTCAAAAATGTCACAATAACGTCAAACCGCTGTATGAGGTCCAAAATGTCACAAAAACGTCATTTTTGACATCATTCCGCGGTATGTCACAAAAACGTCGTATCGCGGGATGATGTCAAAAATGTCACAAAAACGTCATACCGCAGTATGAGGTCCAAAATGTCACAAAAACGTCATTCCGCGGAACCATGTTTAAAATGTCACAAAAACGTCATACCGCGGGATGAGGTCAAAAATGTCACAAAAACGTCATATGGCGGGATAATGTAAAAAATGTCAAAAAAAAGGTCCAAAATGTCACAAAAACGGCATACCATGGCATGATGGCGAAAATGTCACAAAAACGTTATACCGCGGGATGAGGTCAAAAATGTCACAAAAAAGTCATACCGCGGAATCATGTCAAAAATGTCACAAAAACGTCATACCGCGGAATGATGTCAAAAATGTCACAAAAACGTCACATCGCGGGATGAGGTCAAAAATGTCACAAAAACGTCATACCGCAGTATGATGTCAAAAACGTCACAAAAGTCACAAAAACTTTATGCCGCTGGATGAGGTCAAAAATGTCGCAAAAACGTCATACCGCGGAATGGTGTCAAAAATTTAACAAAAAAGTCACACCGCGGGATGATGTCAAAAATGTCACAAGAAAGTCATACCGCGGTAAGAAGTCAAAAATGTCACAAAAATGTCAAACTGCGGTATGAGGTCAAAAATGTCACAAAAACGTCATACGTCTGTATGAGGTCAAAAATCTCAGAAAAAGGTCATACCGGGGGATGAGGTCAAAAATTTCACAAAAACGTTATACCGCAGTATGAGGTCAAAAATGTCACAAAAACGTCATGCCGCAGGATGAGGTCAAAAATTCCTCAAAAACGTCATACCGCTGGATTATGTCAAAAATGTCAGAAAAATTTCAAACCGCGGTTTGAGGTCAAAAATGTCACAAAAACGTCATACCGCGTGATGATGTCAAAAATGTCACAAAAAAGTCATACCGCGGTATGAAGTCAAAAATGTCACAAAAACGTCATACCGCGGGATGAGGTCAAAAATGCCTCAAAAACGTCACACCACGGGATGATGTTAAAAATGTCACAAAAAGGTCAAAAATGTCTCAAAAACGTGATACGGCGACATGAGGTCAAAGATGTCACAAAAACGTCATACCGCGGGATGATGTCAAAAATGTCACAGAAACGTCATACCGCGGATGATGTCAAAAATGTCACAAAAACGTCATACCGCGGTATGAGGTCAAAAATGTCACAAAAACGTCATACCGCGGAATCATGTAAAAAATGTCACAAAAATGTCACAAAAACGTCATACCGCGGGATCATGTCAAAAATGTCATAAAAGATCAAAAATGTCTCAAAAACGTCATACGGCGGTATGAAGTCAAAAATGTCACAAAAACGCCATACCGCGGTATGAGGTCAAAAACGTCACAAAAGTCACAAAAATTTCATACCACGGTATGAGGTCAAAAATGTCTCAAAAATGTCATACCGCGGTATGATGTCAAAAATGTCACAAAAACGTCATTCCGCGGTATGACGTCAAAAACGTCAAAAAAGTCACAAAAATTTCATACCACGGTATGAGGTCAAAAATGTCACAAAAACGTCATACCGCGGTATGAGGTCAAAACGTCACAAAAGTCACAAAAACGTCATACCACGGTATGATGTCAAAAATGTCACAAAAACGTCATACCGCGGAATGATGTCAAAAATGTCACAAAAACGTCACATCGCGGGATGAGGTCAAAAATGTCACAAAAACGTCATACCGCAGTATGAGGTCAAAAACGTCACAAAAGTCACAAAAACTTCATAGGGCGGGATGAGGTCAAAAATGTCACAAAAACGTCATACCGCGGGATGATGTCAAAAATTTCACAAAAAAGTCATACCACAGGATGATGTCAAAAATGTTACAAAAAGGTCAAAAATGTCTCAAAAACATCACACCGAGGTTTGAGATCAAAAATTTCACAAAAACGTCATACCGCGGTATGAGGTGAAAATCGTCACAAAAGTCACAAAAACGTCATACCGCGGAATGATGTCAAAAATTTCACAAAAAAGTCATTCCACGGGATGATGTCAAAAATGTCACAAAAACGTCATACCGCGGTATGAGGTCAAAAAGGTCACGAAAACGTCATACCGCGGGATGATGTCAAAAATTTCACAGAAAGGTCAAAAATGTCTCAAAAACATTATACCGCGGGATGAGGTCAAAAATGTCACAAAAACGTCAAACCGCGGTATGAGGTGAAAAACGTCACAAAAGTCACAAAAACGTCACACCGCGGAATGATGTCAAAAATTTCACAAAAAAGTCATTCCGCGGGATGATGTCAAAAATGTCACAAAAACTTCATACCGCGGTATGAGGTCAAAAATGTCACAAAAACGTAATTCCGCGGGATGAGGTCAAAAATGTCACAAAAACGTCATACCGCGGTATGATGTCAAAAATTTCACAAGAACATTATACCGCGGGATGAGGTCAAAAATGTCACAAAAATGTCATACCGCGGGATGATGTCAAAAATTTCACAAAAAAGTCATACCGCAGGATGATGTCAAAAATGTCACAAAAATTTCATACCGCGGTTTGAGGTCAAAAATGTCACAAAAACATCATACTGCGGAATCATGTCAAAAATGTCACACAAAGGTCAAAAATGTTTCAAAAACGTCATACCGCGGAATGAGGTCAAAAACGTCACAAAAAGGTCAAAAATGTCACAAAAACGTTATACCGCGGTATGAGGTCAAGAATGTCAAAAAAAGGTCAAAAATGTCACAAAAACGTTTAACCGCGGTATGAGGTCAAAAATGTCACAAAAACGTCATACCACGGGATCATATCAAAAATGTCATAAAATGGTCAAAAATGTCTCAAAAACGTCATATCGCGGGATGAGGTCAAAAATGTTTCAAAAACGTCATACCACGGAATGAGGTCAAAAATGTTCCAAAAAGTTCAAAAATGTAAAAAAAAAGTCAAAGCGGTATGAAGTCAAAAATGTCACAAAAACGTCATACCGCGGTAGGAAGTCAAAAACGTTACAAAAAGGTAAAAAATGTCACAAAAAGGTCAAAAATGTCACATAAAAGTCATACCGCGGTATGATGTCAAAAATGTCACAAAAACGTCACACCGCGGAATGAGGTCAAAAACGTCACAAAAAGGTAAAACATGTCACAAAAACGTCATACCGCGGTATGAGGTCAAAAACGTCACAAAAAGGTCAAAAATGTCACGAAAACGTCATACCGTGGTATGAGGTCAAAAATGCCTCAAAAACGTCACACCACGGGATGATGTATAAAATGTCACAAAAAGGTCAAAAATGTCTCAAAGACGTGATACGGCGGTATGGGGTCAAAAATGTCACAAAAGTCACAAAAACGTCATACCGCGGTATGAGGTCAAAGATGTCGCAAAAACGTCATACCGCGGGATGAGGTCAAAAATTTCACAAAAAGGTTATACGGCGGTATGAGGTCAAAAATGTCACAAAAAAGTCAAACCGCGGGATGATGTCAAAAATGCTTCAAAAACGTCACACAGCGGGATGATGTCAAAAATGTCTCAAAATCGTCATACCGCGTGATGGGGTAAAAAATTTCACAAAAACGTAATACCACGGTATGAGGTAAAAAATGTCACAAAAACGTCATACCGCAGAATCATGTCAAAAATGTCACAAAAACGTTATACCGTGGTATGAGGTCAAAAATGTCACAAAAACGTCATACCGCGCGATCATGTCAAAAATGTCATAAACAGGTCAAAAATGTCTCAAACACGTCATACTACGGGATGAGGTCAAAAACGTCACAAAAAAGTCACACCGTGGAATGATGTCAAAGATGTCACAAATATGTCATATCGCGAGATGAGGTCAAAAATGTCACAAAAAGGTCAAAAATGTCTCAAAAACGTCATTCCGCGGAACGAGGTCAAAAATCTCACAAAAACGTCATGCCGCGGGATGATGTCAAAAATGTCACAAAAAAGTCATACCGCGGTATGAAGTCAAAAATGTCACAAAAACGTCATACCGCGGGATGAGGTCAAAAATGCCTCAAAAACGTCACACCACGGGATGATGTTAAAAATGTCACAAAAAGGTCAAAAATGTCTCAAAAACGTGATACGGCGACATGAGGTCAAAGATGTCACAAAAACGTCATACCGCGGGATGAGGTCAAAAATGTCGCGAAATACGTCATTCCGCGGTATGAGTTCAAAAATATCACAAAAAGGTCAATAATGTCACAAAAACGTCATACCGCGGTATGAGGTCAAAAATGTCACAAAAACGTCATACCGCAGGATGAGGTCAAAAATGTCGCAAAAACGTCATACATTTTTGATGAGGTCAAAAATGTCACAAAAACGTCATGCCGCGGGATGAGGTCAAAAATGTCACAAAAACGTCATATGAGGTCAAAAATGTCACAAAAACGTCATACCGCAGGATGAGGTCAAAAATGTCACAAATACGTCATTCCGCGGTTTGAGGTCAAAAATATCACAAAAAGGTAAAAAATGTCACAAAAACGTCATACCGCTGTATGAGGTCCAAAATGTCACAAAAACGTCATACCGCGGAATGATGTCAAAAATGTCACAGAAACGTCATACCGCGGATGATGTCAAAAATGTCACAAAAACGTCATACCGCGGTATGAGGTCAAAAATGTCACAAAAACGTCATACCGCGGAATCATGTAAAAAATGTCACAAAAATGTCACAAAAACGTCTAACCGCGGGATCATGTCAAAAATGTCATAAAAGATCAAAAATGTCTCAAAAACGTCATACGGCGGTATGAAGTCAAAAATGTCACAAAAACGCCATACCGCGGTATGAGGTCAAAAACGTCACAAAAGTCACAAAAATTTCATACCACGGTATGAGGTCAAAAATGTCTCAAAAACGTCATACCGCGGTATGATGTCAAAAATGTCACAAAAACGTCATACCGCGGTATGACGTCAAAAACGTCACAAAAGTCACAAAAATTTCATACCACGGTATGAGGTCAAAAATGTCCTAAAAACGTCATACCGCGGTATGAGGTCAAAACGTCACAAAAGTCACAAAAACGTCATACCACGGTATGATGTCAAAAATGTCACAAAAACGTCATACCGCAGAATGATGTCAAAAATGTCACAAAAACGTCACATCGCGGGATGAGGTCAAAAATGTCACAAAAACGTCATACCGCAGTATGAGGTCAAAAACGTCACAAAAGTCACAAAAACTTCATAGGGCGGGATGAGGTCAAAAATGTCACAAAAACGTCATACCGCGGGATGATGTCAAAAATTTCACAAAAAAGTCATACCACAGGATGATGTCAAAAATGTTACAAAAAGGTCAAAAAATGTCTCAAAAACATCACACCGCGGTTTGAGATCAAAAATTTCACAAAAACGTCATACCGCGGTATGAGGTGAAAATCGTCACAAAAGTCACAAAAACGTCATACCGCGGAATGATGTCAAAAATTTCACAAAAAAGTCATTCCGCGGGATGATGTCAAAAATGTCACAAAAACGTCATACCGCGGTATGAGGTCAAAAAGGTCACGAAAACGTCATACCGCGGGATGATGTCAAAAATTTCACAAAAAGGTCAAAAATGTCTCAAAAACATTATACCGCGGGATGAGGTCAAAAATGTCACAAAATCGTCATACCGCGTGATGGGGAAAAAAATTTCACAAAAACGTAATACCACGGTATGAGGTAAAAAATGTCACAAAAACGTCATACCGCGGAATCATGTCAAAAATGTCACAAAAACGTTATACCGTGGTATGAGGTCAAAAATGTCACAAAAACGTCATACCGCGCGATCATGTCAAAAATGTCATAAACAGGTCAAAAATGTCTCAAACACGTCATACTACGGTATGAGGTCAAAAACGTCACAAAAAAGTCACACCGTGGAATGATGTCAAAGATGTCACAAATACGTCATATCGCGAGATGAGGTCAAAAATGTCACAAAAAGGTCAAAAATGTCTCAAAAACGTCATTCCGCGGAACGAGGTCAAAAATCTCACAAAAACGTCATGCCGCGGGATGATGTCACAAAAATTTCTCAAAAACGTCATACCGCGGTATGAGGTCAAAACCGTCAAAAAAGTCACAAAAACGTCATACCGCGGTATGAAGTAAAAAATGTCGCAAAAACGACATACCGCGGGATGAGGTCAAAAATGTCACAAAAACGTCATACGGCGGGATGATGTCAAAAATGTCACAAAAACGTCATACCGCGGGAATCATGTTTAAAATGTCACAAAAACCTCAAACCGCGGTTTGAGGTCAAAAATGTCACAAAAACGTCATACCGCGTGATGATGTCAAAAATGTCACAAAAAAGTCATACCGCGGTATGAAGTCAAAAATGTCACAAAAACGTCATACCGCGGGATGAGGTCAAAAATGCCTCAAAAACGTCACACCACGGGATGATGTTAAAAATGTCACAAAAAGGTCAAAAATGTCTCAAAAACGTGATACGGCGACATGAGGTCAAAGATGTCACAAAAACGTCATACCCCGGGATGAGGTCAAAAATGTCGCGAAATACATCATTCCGCGGTATGAGTTCAAAAATATCACAAAAAGGTCAATAATGTCACAAAAACGTCATACCGCGGTATGAGGTCAAAAATGTCACAAAAACGTCATACCGCAGGATGAGGTCAAAAATGTCACAAAAACGTCATACCGCGGGAATCATGTTTAAAATGTCACAAAAACGACACATCGCGGGATGAGGTCAAAAATGACACGACGTTTTTGTGACATTTTTGATATCATCCGGCGGTATGACGTTTTATTGACATTTTTAACATGACGTTTTTGTGACATTTTTGACCTCATACCGTGGTATAACGTTTTTGTGACATTTTTGACCTTTTTTGACATTTTTTACATGATTCCGCGGTATGACGTTTTTGTGACATTTTTGACCTCATACCGCGGTATGACGTTTTTGTGACATTTTTGACCTCATACCGCGGTATGACTTTTCTGTGAAATTTTTGACATCATTCCGCGGTATGACGTTTTTGTGACATTTTTGACCTAATCCCGCGGTATAACGTTTTTGTGACATTTTTGACCTCATACCGCGGTATGGCGTTTTCGTGACGTTCTTGAACTCATACCGCGTTATGACGTTTTTGCGACATTTTTGACCTCATACCGCGGTTTGACGTTTTTGTGACATTTGTGACGTTTTTGACCCCATACCGCGGTATGAGGTTTTTTTGACGTTTTTGACCTCATACCGCGAAATGCCGTTTCTGTGACATTTTTGACCTCATACCGCGGTATGACATTTTTTAGACATTTTTGACCTTTTTGGAACATTTTTGACATCATCCCGCCGCATGAAGTTTTTTTGGCATTTTTGACCTCATACCGCGGTATGACGTTTTTGTGACTTTTGTGACGTTTTTGACCTCATATCGCAGTATGATGTTTTTGTGTCATTTTTGACCTTTTTGTGACATTTTTGACATGATTCCGCGGGATGACGTTTTTGTGACACTTTTTACCTCATACCGCGGTATGACGTTTTTGTGACTTTTTCTACCTCATACCGCGGTATGACATTTTTGAGACATTTTTGATCTTTTAATGACATTTTTGACATTATTCTGCGGTATGACGTTTTTGTGACATTTTTGTGACATTTTTTACATGATTCCGCGGTATGACGTTTTTGTGACATTTTTCACCTCATGGCGTTTTTGCGACATTTTTGACATCATCCCGCGGTATGACGTTTTTGTGACATTTTTGACATCTTTCCGCGGTATGACGTTTTTGTGACATTTTGGACCTCATACAGCGGAATGACGTTTTTGCGACATTTTTGACCTCATACCGCGGTATGACGTTTTTTTGACATTTTTGACCTCATCCCGCGGTATGACGTTTTTGGGACATTTTTGACCTCATACAGTGGTATGAAATTTTTGTGACTTTTGTGACGTTTTTTACCTCATACCGCGGTATGACGTTTTTGTGACATTTTTGACCTCATACCGTGGTTTAACGTATTTGTGACATTTTTGAACTTTTTTGACATTTTTTACATTATTCCGCGGTATGACTTTTCTGTGAAATTTTTGACATCATTCCGCGGTATGAAGTTTTTGTGACATTTTTGACCTTTTTGTGACATTTTTGCCATGATTCCGCGGTATGACGTTTTTGTGAAACTTTTTACCTCATACCGCGGTATGACGTTTTTGTGACATTTTTGAGCTCATACAGCGGTATGACGTTTTTGTGACATTTTTGACCTTTTTGTGACATTTTTGACCTCATTCCGCGGAATGACGTATTTGCGACATTTTTGACCTCATACCGTGGTATAACGTTTTTGTGACATTTTTGACCTTTTTTGACATTTTTTACATGATTCCGCGGTATGACGTTTTTGTGGCATTTTTGACCTCATACCGCGGTATGACGTTTTTGTGACATTTTTGACCTCATACCGCGGTATGACTTTTCTGTGACATTTTTTACATCATTCCGCGGTATGACGTTTTTGTGACATTTTTTACCTCATACCGCCGTATGACGTTTTTGTGACATTTTTGACCTCATACCGCGTTATGACGTTTTTGTGATATTTTTGACCTTTTTGTGACATATTTGCCATGATTCCGCGGTATGACGTTTTTGTGACACTTTTTACCTCATACCGCGGTATGACGTTTTTTTGACATTATTGACCTCATACCGCGGTACGACGTTTTTGTGAAATTTTTGACTTCATTCCGCAGTTTGACGTTTTTGAGACATTTCTGATCTTTTTATGACATTTTTGACATGATCCCGCGGTATGACATTTTTGTGACATTTTTGTGACATTTTTTACATGATTCCGCGGTATGACGTTTTTGTGACATTTTGTACCCCATACCGCGGTATGACGTTTTTGTGACATTTTTGACATAATCCCGCAGTATCACGTTTTTTTGACATTTTGGACCTCATACAGCGGTATGACGTTTTTGTTACTTTTGTGACGTTTTTGACCTCATACCGCGGTATGACGTTTTTGTGACATTTTTGACCTCATACCGCGGTATGACGTACATGACCTCATACCGTGGTATGAAATTTTTGTGACTTTTGTGACGTTTTTGACCTCATACCGCGGTATGACGTTTTTGTGACATTTTTGACCTCATACCGTGGTATAACATTTTTGTGACATTTTTGACCTATTTTGACATTTTTTACATGATACCGCGGTATGACGTTTTTGTGACATTTTTGACCTCATACCGCGGTATTACGTTTTTGTGACATTTTTGACCTCATACCGCGGTATGACTTTTCTGTGAATTTTTACATCATTCCGCGGTATGAAGTTTTTGTGACATTTTTGACCTAATCCCGCGGTATAACGTTTTTGTGACATTTTTGACCTCATACCGCGGTATGGCGTTTTCGTGACGTTTTTGAACTCATTCCGCGTTATGACTTTTTTGCGACATTTTTGACCTCATACCGCGGTTTGACGTTTTTGTGACATTTGTGACGTTTTTGACCCCATACCGCGGTATGATGTTTTTTTGACGTTTTTGACCTCATACCGCGAAATGCCGTTTGTGACATTTTTGACCTCATACCGCGGTATGACATTTTTTAGACATTTTTGACCTTTTTGGAACATTTTTGACCTCATCCCGCCGTATGAAGTTTTTTTGGCATTTTTGACCTCATACCGCGGTATGACGTTTTTGTGACTTTTGTGACGTTTTTGACCTCATATCGCAGTATGATGTTTTTGTGACATTTTTGACCTTTTTGTGACATTTTTGACATGATTCCGCGGGATGACGTTTTTGTGACACTTTTTACCTCATACCGCGGTATGACGTTTTTGTGACTTTTTCTACCTCATACCGCGGTATGACATTTTTGAGACATTTTTGATCTTTTAATGACATTTTTGACATTATCCTGCGGTATGACGTTTTTGTGACATTTTTGGGACATTTTTTACATGATTCCGCGGTATGACGTTTTTGTGACATTTTTCACCTCATGGCGTTTTTGTGACATTTTTGACATCATCCCGCGGTATGACGCTTTTGTGACATTTTTGATATCATTCCGCGGTATGACGTTTTTGTGACATTTTGGACCTCATACAGCGGTATGACGTTTTTGCGACATTTTTGACCTCATACCGCGGTATGACGTTTTTTTGACATTTTTGACCTCATCCCGCGGTATGACGTTTTTGTGACATTTTTGACCTCATACAGTGGTATGAAATTTTTGTGACTTTTGTGACGTTTTTTACCTCATACCGCGGTATGACGTTTTTGTGACATTTTTGACTTCATACCGTGGTTTAACGTTTTTGTGACATTTTTGACCTTTTTTGACATTTTTTACATTATTCCGCGGTATGACTTTTCTGTGAAATTTTTGACATCATTCCGCGGTATGAAGTTTTTGTGACATTTTTGACCTTTTTGTGACATTTTTGCCATGATTCCGTGGTTTGACGTTTTTCTGAAACTTTTTACCTCATACCGCGGTATGACATTTTTGTGACATTTTTGAGCTCATACAGCGGTATGACGTTTTTGTGACATTTTTGACCTTTTTGTGACATTTTTGACCTCATTCCGCGGAATGACGTATTTGCGAAATTTTTGACCCCATACCGTGGTATAACGTTTTTGTGACATTTTTGACCTCATACCGCGGTATGACATTTTTGAGACATTTTTGATCTTTTTATGACATTTTTGACAGTATCGCGCGGAATGACGTTTTTGTGAAATTTTTGTGACTTTTTTTACATGATTCAGCGGTATGACGTTTTTGTGACATTTTTGACCTCATACAGCGGTATGACGTTTTTGTGACATTTTTGACATCATCCCGCGGTATGACGTTTTTGTGACATTTTTGACATCATTCTGCGGTATGACGTTTTTGTGACATTTTTGACCTCATACAGCGGTATGACGTTTTTGCGACATTTTTGACCTCATACCGCAGTATGACGTTTTTCTGACATTTTTGACCTCATCCCGCGGTATGACGTTTTTGACCTCATACCGTGGTATAGCGTTTTTGTGACATTTTTGACCTTTTTTGACATTTTTTACATGATTCCGCGGTATGACGTTTTTGTGACATTTTTTACATGATTCCGCGGTATGACGTTTTTGTGACATTTTTGATCTCATACCGCGGTATGACGTTTTTGTGACATTTTTGACCTCATACCGCGGTATGACTTTTCTGTGAAATTTTTGCCATGATTCCGCGGTATGACGTTTTTGTGACATTTTTTACCTTTTTGTGACATTTTTGCCATGATTCCGCGATATGACGTTTTTGTGACACTTTTTACCTCATACCGCCGTATGACGTTTTTGTTACATTTTTGACCTCATACCGCGTTATGACGTTTTTGTGACATTTTTGACCTTTTTGTGACATTTTTGCCATGATTCCGCGGTATGACGTTTTTGTGACACTTTTTACCTCATACCGCGGTATGACGTTTTTTTGACATTTTTGACCTCATACCGCGGTACGACGTTTTTGTGAAATTTTTGACTTCATACCGCAGTTTGACGTTTTTGAGACATTTCTGATCTTTTTATGACATTTTTGACATGATCCCGCGGTATGACATTTTTGTGACATTTTTGTGACATTTTTTACATGATACCGCGGTATGACGTTTTTGTGACATTTTGTACCTCATACCGCGGTATGACGTTTTTGTGACATTTTTGACATAATCCCGCGGTATCACGTTTTTTTGACATTTTGGACCTCATACAGCGGTATGACGTTTTTGTTACTTTTGTGACGTTTTTGACCTCATACCGCGGTATGACGTTTTTGTGACATTTTTGACCTCATACCGCGGTATGACGTTTTTGTGACATTTTTGACCTCATACCGTGGTATGAAATTTTTGTGACTTTTGTGACGTTTTTGACCTCATACCGCGGTATGACGTTTTTGTGACATTTTTGACCTCATACCGTGGTATAACGTTTTTGTGACATTTTTGACCTTTTTTGACATTTTTTACATGATTCCGCGGTATGACGTTTTTGTGACATTTTTGACCTCATACCGCGGTATGACGTTTTTGTGACATTTTTGACCTCATACCGCGGTATGACTTTTCTGTGAAATTTTTGACATCATTCCGCGGTATGACGTTTTTGTGACATTTTTGACCTAATCCCGCGGTATAACGTTTTTGTGACATTTTTGACCTCATACCGCGGTATGGCGTTTTCGTGACGTTTTTGAACTCATACCGCGTTATGACGTTTTTGCGACAATTCTGACCTCATACCGCGGTTTGACGTTTTTGTGACATTTGTGACGTTTTTGACCCCATACCGCGGTATGATGTTTTTTTGACGTTTTTGACCTCATACCGCGAAATGCCGTTTCTGTGACATTTTTGACCTCATACCGCGGTATGACATTTTTTAGACATTTTTGACCTTTTTGGAACATTTTTGACATCATCCCGCCGTATGAAGTTTTTTTGGCATTTTTGACCTCATACCGCGGTATGACGTTTTTGTGACTTTTGTGACGTTTTTGACCTCATTTCGCAGTATGATGTTTTTGTGACATTTTTGACCTTTTTGTGACATTTTTGACATGATTCCACGGGATGACGTTTTTGTGACACTTTTTACCTCATACCGCGGTATGACGTTTTTGTGACATTTTTGACGTCATACCGTGGTTTAACGTTTTTGTGACATTTTTGAACTTTTTTGACATTTTTTACATTATTCCGCGGTATGACTTTTCTGTGAAATTTTTGACATCATTCCGCGGTATGAAGTTTTTGTGACATTTTTGACCTTTATGTGACATTTTTGCCATGATTCCGCGGTATGACGTTTTTGTGAAACTTTTTACCTCATACCACGGTATGACGTTTTTGTGACATTTTTGACCTCATACAGCGGTATGACGTTTTTGTGACATTTTTGACCTTTTTGTGACATTTTTGACCTCATTCCGCGGAATGACGTATTTGCGACATTTTTGACCTCATACCGTGGTATAACGTTTTTGTGACATTTTTGACCTTTTTTGACATTTTTTACAGGATTCCGCGGTATGACGTTTTTGTGACATTTTTGACCTCATACCGCGGTATGACGTTTTTGTGACATTTTTGACGTCATACCGCGGTATGACTTTTCTGTGACATTTTTGACATCATTCCGCGGTATAACGTTTTTCTGACATCTTTGACCTCATACCGCGGTATGACGTTTTCGTGACGTTTTTGACCTCATACCGCGTTATGACGTTTTTGTGACGTTTTTGACCTATTTGTGACATTTTTTTACATGATTCCGCTGTATGACGTTTTTGTGACATTTTTGAAATCATTCCGCGGTATGAAGTTTTTGTGACATTTTGGACCTCATACAGCGGTATTACGCTTTTGTGACACTTTTGACCTTTTTGTGACATTTTTGACCTCATACCGCGGTATGACGTATTTGCGACATTTTTGACCTCATACCGTGGTATGACGTTTTTGTGACTTTTGAGACGTTTTTGACCTCATACCGCGGTCTGACGTTTTTGTGACATTTTTGAACTCATACCGCGGTATAACGTTTTTGTGACATTTTTGACCTCATCCCGCGTTATTACGTTTTTGTGACATTTTTGACACCATACTGCGGTATGAAATTTTTGTGACATTTTTGACCTCATACCGCGGTATAATGTTTTTGTGACATTTTTGACCTTTTTGTGACATTTTTTACATGATTCCGTGGCATGACGTTTTTGTGACATTTTTGACATCATACCGCGGTATGACGTTTTTGTGACTTTTATTACGATTTTGACCTCATACCGCGGTATGACGTTTTTGTGACATTTTTGACCTCATACCGCGGTATAAGGTTTTTGTGACATTTTTGACCTTTTTGTGACATTTTTTACATGATTCCGTGGCATGACGTTTTTGTGACATTTTTTTACCTTGTACCGCGGTATGACTTTTGTGAAATTTTTGACATGATTCCGCGCTATGACGTTTTTGTGAAATTTTTGACATCATCCCGCGGAATGACTTTTTTGTGAAATTTTTGACATCATTCCGCGGTATGAGGTTTTTGTGACATTTTTGACCTCATCCGGCGATATGAAATTTTTGTGACATTTTTTAAATCATCCCGCGGTATGACGTCTTTGCGACATTTTTGACCTTTTTTGTGCAATTTTCGACATCATTCCGCGGTATGACGTTTTTGTGACATTCTCGACATCATTCCGCAGTATGACGTTTTTGTGACATTTCTGAACTTATACCGCGGTATGACGTATTTGAGACATTTTTGACCTCAACATGCCGTATGACCTTTTTGTGACATTTTTGACTTCATACTGCGGTATGACGTTTTTGTAACGTTTTTGTCAAATTTTTGACATCATTCTGCGGTATGACGTTTTTTGACATTTTTGAATTTTTTGTGACATTTTTGACCTCATGTCCCGTATGACATTATTGTGACATTTTTGACCGCATTCCGCGGTATGAAATTTTAGTGACATTTTCGACCTCATCCACCGTTATGACATCTTTGTGATATTTTTGACATCATTCCCCGGAATGACGTTTTTGTGACATCTTCGACCTCATCCGGCGATATGAAATTTTTGTGAGATTTTTGACATCATTCCGCGGTAATACGTTTTTGTGACATTTTTTACTTTTTTGTGACTTTTTTGACCTCATCCCGGGGTACTACATTTTTGACCTCATACTTCGTTATTAAATTTTTGAGAAATTTTTGACATCATCCGGCGGATCTTGTTTTTATTACATGTTTGACATCATTCCGCGGTATGACGTTTTTGTGACATTTTTGTGACATTTTCGACCTCATCCCGCGGTATGACGTTTTTGAGACATTTTTGCCCTCATCCCGCGATGTGACGTTTTTGTGACATTTTTGCCCTCATCCCGCGATGTGACGTTTTTGTGACATTTTTGACATGATTCCGCGGTATGACGTTTTTGTGACATTTTTTACATCAATCCGTGGTATGCCGTTTTTGTGACATTTTTGACCTTTTTTATGACATTTTTTACATTATCCCGCCATACGACGTTTTTGTGACATTTTTGACATCATACCGCGGTATGACGTATTTGCGACATTTTTGACCTCATACCGCGGTATGACGTTTTTGTGACTTTTGAGACGTTTTTGACCTCATACCGCGGTCTGACGTTTTTGTGACATTTTTGAACTCATACCGCGGTATAACGTTTTTGTGACATTTTTGACCTCATCCCGCGTTATTACGTTTTTGTGACATTTTTGACACCATACTGCGGTATGAAATTTTTGTGACATTTTTGACATCATACCGCGGTATGACGTTTTTGTGACTTTTATTACGATTTTGACCTCATACCGCGGTATGACGTTTTTGTGACATTTTTGACCTCATACCGCGGTATAACGTTTTTGTGACATTTTTGACCTTTTTGTGACATTTTTTACATGATTCCGTGGCATGACGTTTTTGTGACATTTTTGACATCATACCGCGGTATGACGTTTTTGTGACTTTTATTACGATTTTGACCTCATACCGCAGTATGACGTTTTTGTGACATTTTTGACCTCATACCGCGGTATAACGTTTTTGTGACATTTTTGACCTTTTTGTGACATTTTTTACATGATTCCGTGGCATGACGTTTTTGTGACATTTTTTTACCTTGTACCGCGGAATGACTTTTGTGAAATTTTTGACATGATTCCGCGCTATGACGTTTTTGTGAAATTTTTGACATCATCCCGCGGAATGACTTTTTTGTGAAATTTTTGACATCATTCCGCGGTATGAGGTTTTTGTGAAATTTTTGACCTCATCCGGCGATATGAAATTTTTGTGACATTTTTTAAATCATCCCGCGGTATGACGTCTTTGCGACATTTTTGACCTTTTTGTGCAATTTTCGACATCATTCCGCGGTATGACGTTTTTGTGACATTCTCGACATCATTCCGCAGTATGACGTTTTTGTGACATTTCTGAACTTATTCCGCGGTATGACGTATTTGAGACATTTTTGACCTCAACCTGCCGTATGACCTTTTTGTGACATTTTTGACTTCATACTGCGGTATGACGTTTTTGTAACGTTTTTGTCAAATTTTTGACATCATTCTGCGGTATGACGTTTTGTGACATTTTTGAATTTTTTGTGACATTTTTGACCTCATCCCGCGGTATGACATTATTGTGACATTTTTGACCGCATTCCGCGGTATGAAATTTTAGTGACATTTTCGACCTCATCCACCGTTATGACATCTTTGTGATATTTTTGACATCATTCCCCGGAATGACGTTTTTGTGACATCTTCGACCTCATCCGGCGATATGAAATTTTTGTGAGATTTTTGACATCATTCCGCGGTAATACGTTTTTGTGACATTTTTTACTTTTTTGTGACTTTTTTGACCTCATCCCGGGGTACTACATTTTTGACCTCATACTTCGTTATTAAATTTTTGAGAAATTTTTGACATCATCCGGCGGATCTTGTTTTTATTACATGTTTGACATCATTCCGCGGTATGACGTTTTTGTGACGTTTTTGAGACATTTTTGCCCTCATCCCGCGATGTGACGTTTTTGTGACATTTTTGCCCTCATCCCGCGATGTGACGTTTTTGTGACATTTTTGACATCAATCCGTGGTATGCCGTTTTTGTGACATTTTTGACCTTTTTTATGACATTTTTTACATTATCCCGCCATACGACGTTTTTGTGACATTTTTGACATCATCCCGCGGTCTGACGTTTTTGTGACATTTTTGACATGATTCCGCGGTATGACGTTTTTGTGACATTTTTGACCTCATCCCGCGATGTGACGTTTTTGTGACATTTTTGACATCGTTCCACGGTATGATATTTTTGTGACATTTTTGACATCATACCGTGGTATGCCGTTTTTGTGACATTTTTGACCTTTTTTATGACATTTTTTACATTATCCCGCCATATGACGTTTTTGTGACATTTTTGACATGATTCCGCGGTATGATGTTTTTGTGACATTTTTGACTTCATACTGCTGTATGAAATTTTGTGACTTTTGTGACGTTTTTGACCCCATACCGCGGTATGATGTTTTTGTGACGTTTTTGACCTCATACCGCGAAATGACGTTTTTGTGACATTTTTGTGACATTTTTTACATAATTCCGCGGTATGACGTTTTTCTGACATTTTTGACATCATCCCGCGGTATGACGTTTTTGTGACATTTTTGACATCATTCCGCGGTATGACGTTTTTGTGACATTTTGGACCTCATACAGCGGTATGACGTTTTTGAGACATTTTTGATCTTTTTATGACATTTTTGACATGATCCCGCGGTATGACGTTTTTGTGACGTTTTTGTGAAATTTTTGACATGATTCCGCGGTATGACGTTTTTGTGACATTTTTTAAATCATTCCGCGGTATGAAGTTTTTGTGACATTTTGGACCTCATACCGCGGTATGACGTTGTTGTGACTTTTGAGACGTTTTTGACCTCATACCGCGGTATGACGTTTTTGTGACATTTTTGACCTCATACCGCGGTATAACGCTTTTGTGACATTTTTGACCTCATTCCGTGGTATGAAATTTTTGTGACATTTTTGACACCATACTGCGGTATGAATTTTTTGTGAAATTTTTGACATGATCCCGCGGTGTGACGTTTTTGTGAAATTTTTGACCTTTCTGTGAAATTTTTGACATGATTCCGCGGTATGAGGTTTTTGTGACACTTTTTACCTCATACCGCTATGAAGTCAAAAATGTCACAAAAACGTCATACATCGGTATGAGGTCAAAACTTGCACAAAAAGGTCAAAAATGTCGAAAAACGTCATTTCGCGGGATGAGGTCAAAAATGTCACAAAAACGTCATACAGCGGTATGAGGTCAAAAAGGTCACGAAAACGTCATGCCGCGGTATGAGGTCAAAAATGTCACAAAAACTTTATTCCGCGGGATGAGGTTCAAAAATGTCACAAAAACGTCATACCGCGGAATGATGTCAAAAATTTCACAAAAACATTATACCGCGGGATGTGGTCAAAAATGTCACAAAAACGTAATACCGCGGGATTATGTCAAAAATTTCACAAAAAAGTCATACCGCAGCATGATGTCAAAAATGTCACAAAAACGTCATACCACGGGATTAAATCAAATATGTCATAAAAAGGTCAAAAATGATACAAAAACGTCATACCGCGGAATGAGGTCAAAAATGTTCCAAAAAGGTAAAGCATTTCACAAAAAAGTCATACAGCGGTATGAGGTCAAAACTTGCACAAAAAGGTCAAAAATGTCTAAAAAACGTTATACCGCGGTATGAGGTCAAAAATGTCACAAAAACGTCATACCACGGGATCATATCAAAAATGTCAAAAAAGGTCAAAAATGTCTCAAAAACATATCGCGGGATGAGGTCAAAAATCTTACAAAAACGTCATACCGCGGAATGAGGTCAAAAATGTTCCAAAAAGTTCAAAAATGTCTAAAAAAAGTCATAAAGCGGTATGAAGTCAAAAATGTCACAAAAACGTCATACCGCGGTAGGAGGTCAAAAACGTTACAAAAAGGTAAAAAATGTCACCAAAAGGTCAAAAATGTCACATAAAAGTCATACCGCGGTATGAGGTCAAAAATGTCACAAAAACGTCATTCCGCGGTATGAGGTCAAAAACGTCACAAAATGTCACAAAAAGGTCATAAATGTCACATAAAAGTCATACCGCGGTATGAGGTCAAATATGTCACAAAAACGTCAGACCGAAGTATGAGGTCAAAAACGTCACAAAAACGTCAAACCGGTCTGAGGTCAAAAACGTCACAAAAAGGTAAAAAATGTCACAAAAACGTCATACCGTGGGATGAGGTCAAAAATGTCACGAAAACATCATACCGCGGAATGAGGTCAAAAATGTAACAAAAATTTCATACCGCGGTATGAGGTCAAAAATGTCACGAAAATTTCATACCGCGGTATGAGGTCAAAAATTTCAGAAAAAGATCATCCCGCGGGATGAGGTCAAAAATTTCACAAAAACGTATTACGGCGGTATGAGGTCAAAAATGTCACAAAAAGGTGAAACCGCGGAATGAGGTCAAAAATGTCACATAAAAGTCACACCGCGGGATGATGTCAAAAATGCCTCAAAAACGTCACACAGCGGGATGATGTCAAAAATGTCACAAAAACGTCATAACGCGGGATGAGGTCAGAAATGTCACAAAAAGGTCAAAAATGTCTCAAAAACGTCATACCGAGGTATGAGGTCAAAAATTTCACAAACACGGCATACCGCGGTATGAGGTCAAAAATGTCACATAAACATCATACTGCGGAATGATGTCAAAAATGTCACAAAAAGGTCAAAAATGTCACAAAAACGTCATACCGCGGTATGAGGTCAAAAATGTCGCGAAAACGTCATACCGCGGTATGAGGTCAGAAATGTCACATAAACGTCATACTGCGGAATGATGTCAAAAATGTCACAAAAAGGTCAAAAATGTCACATAAACGTCAAACTGCGGAATGATGTCAAAAATGTCACAAAAAGGTAAAAAATGTCACAACAACGTCATACCGCGGAATGAGGTCAAAAATGTCGCGAAAACGTCATACTGCGGGATGATGTCAAAAATGTCACAAAAACGTCATACCGCGGGATGAGGTCAAAAATGTCACAAAAACGTTCTACCGCGTGATAGGGTAAAAAATGTCACAAAAACGGAATACCGCGGTATGAGCTAAAAAATGTCACAAAAACGTCATACCGCGGAATCATGTCAAAAATGTCACAAAAACGTCATACCGCGCGATCATGTCAAAAATGTCATAAACAGGTCAAAAATGTCTCAAACACGTCATACTGCGGTATGAGGTCAAAAACGTCACAAAAAAGTCACACCGCGGAATGATGTCAAAGATGTCACAAATACGTCATATCGCGAGATGAGGTCAAAAATGTCACAGAAAGGTAAAAAATGTCTCAAAAACGTCATTCTGCGGTATGAGGTCAAGAATGTCACAAAAACGTCATACCGCGGGATGAGGTCAAAAATGTCACAAAAAAGTCATAAAGCCGTATGAAGTCAAAAATGACACAAAAACATCATACCGCGGTATGAGGTGAAAAACGTCACAAAAGTCAGAAAAACGTCATATCGCGGTATGAGGTCAAAAATGTCGCAAAAACGTCATTCGGCGGGATGATGTCAAAAATGTCACAAAAACTTCATTCCACGGTATGAGGTCAAAAATGTCACAATGAGGTCAAAAATGTCACAAAAACGTCATGACGCGGAATGTTGTCAAAAATGTCACAAAAACGTCATACCGCGGGATGATGTCAAAAATGTCACAAAAAAGTCAAACACGTCTCAAAAAAATCACACCGCGGCATGAGGTGAAAAACTTCACAAAAAGGCATACCGCGGTATGAGGTCAAAATAGTCACATAAATGTCATCCTGCGGAATGATGTCAAAAATGTCACAAAAAGGTAAAAAAGTCATACAGCGGAATGAGGTCAAAACTTGAAAAAAAAGGTCAAAAATGTCGAAAAACGTCATATCGCGGGATGAGGTCAAAAATGTCACAAAAACGTCATACCGCGGTATGATCTAAAAATTGTCACATAAACGTCATACTGCGGATTGAGGTCAAAACTTGCACAAAAAGGTCAAAAATGTCGAAAAACGTTATTCCGCGGGATGAGGTCAAAAATGTCACAAAAACGTCATACCACGGTATGACGTCAAAAATGTCACAAAATCGTCATACCGCGGGATGATGTCAAAAATGTCACAAAAAGGTAAAAAATGTCACAAAAACGTCATACAGCGGTATAAGGTCAAAACTTGCACAAAAAGGTCAAAAATGTCGAAAAACGTCATATCGCGGGATGAAGGCAAAAATGTCACAAAAACGTCAAAACGCGGTATGAGGTGAAAAACGTCACAAAAGTCACAAAAAACATCATACCGCGGAATGCTGTCAAAAATTTCACAAAAAAGTCATTCCGCGGGATGATGTCAAAAATGTCACAAAAACGTCATATAGCGGTATGAGGTCAAAAAGGTCACGAAAACGTCATACCGCTTTATGAGGTCAAAAATGTCACAAAAACGTCATACCGCGGAATGATGTCAAAAATTTCACAAAAACATTATACCGCGGGATGAGGTCAAAAATGTCACAAAAACGTCATACCGCGGGATGATGTCAAAAATGTCACAAAAAGGTCAAAAATGATACAAAAACGTCATACCGCGGAATGAGGTCAAAAATGTTCCAAAAAGGTCAAAAATTTCACAAAAACGTCATACCGCGGGATGATGTCAAAAATGTCACAAAACAGTCGTACCGCAGGATGATGTCAAAAATGTCACAAAAATTTCATAACGCGGTTTGAGATCAAAAATGTCACAAAAACGTCAGATCGCGGAATCATGTCAAATAAGTCACAAAAAGGTCAAAAATGATACAAAAACGTCATACCGCGGAATGAGGTCAAAAATGTTCCAAAAAGGTCAAAAATTTCACAAAAAAGTCATACCGCGGGATGATGTCAAAAATGTCACAAAAATTTCATACTGCGGTATGAGGTCAAAAATGTCACAAAAACGTCATACCGTGGAATCATGTCAAAAATGTCACACAAAGGTCAAAAATGTTACAAAAACGTCATACCGCGGAATGAGGTCAAAAATGTTCCAAAAAGTTCAAAAATGTAAAAAAAAGTCATAAAGCGGTATGATGTCAAAAATGTCACAAAAACGTCATACCGCGGTAGGAGGTCAAAAACGTTACAAAAAGGTAAAAAATGTCACAAAAAGGTCAAAAATGTCACATAAAAGTCATACCGCGGTATGAGGTCAAAAATGTCACAAAAACGTCATTCCGCGGTATGAGGTCAAAAACGTCACAAAAAGGTCAAGAATGTCACAAAAAGGTCATAAATGTCACATAAAAGTCATACGGCGGTATGAGGTCAAATATGTCACAAAAACGTCAGACCGCGCTATGAGGTCAAAAACGTCACAAAAACGTCAGACCGCGGTATGAGGTCAAAAACGTCACAAAAACGTCATACCGCGGAATGAGGTCAAAAATGTAACAAAAATTTCAAACGTATGAGGTCAAAAATTTCACGAAAACTTCATTCCGCGGTATGAGGTCAAAAATGTCACAAAAACGTCATACCGCGGGATGAGGTCAAAAATGTCACAAAAGCGTCATACCGCGGTATGAGGTCAAAAATGTCACAAAAACGTTATACCACGGTATGAGGTCAGAAATATCACAAAAAGGACAAAAATGTCACAAAAACGTCATACCGCGGAATGATGTCAAAAATTTGACAAAAAAGTCATTCCGCGGGATGATGTCAAAAATGTCACAAAAACGTCATACCGCGGTATGAGGTCAAAACGGTCACGAAAACGTCATTCCGCGGGATGATGTCAAAAATGTCACAAAAACGTTATTCCGCGGGATGAGGTCAAAAATGTCACAAAAACGTCATACCGCGGAATGATGTAAAAAATTTCACAAGAACATTATACAGCGGGATGAGGTCAAAAATGTCACAAAAACGTCATACCGCGGGATGATGTCAAAAATTTCACAAAAAAGTCATACCGCAGGATGATGTCAAAAATGTCACAAAAATTTCATACCGCGGTATGAGGTCAAAAATGTCACAAAAACGTCATACCACGGTATGACGTCAAAAATGTCACAAAAACGTCATACTGCGGGATGATGTCAAAAATTTCACAAAAAAGTCATACCGCAGGATGATGTCAAAAATGTCACAAAAATTTCATGCCGCGGTATGAGGTAAAAAATGTCACAAAAACGTCATACCGTGGTATGAGGTAAAAAATGTCACAAAAACGTCATACCGCGGTGTGATCTTAAAAATGTCACAAAAACGTCATACCGTGGTATGAGGTCAAAATTGTCACATAAACGTCATACTGCGGTATGAGGTCAAAACTTGCACATAAAGGTCAAAAATGTCGAAAAACGTCATATCGCGGGATGAGGTCAAAAATGTCACAAAAACGTCATAACGCGGTATGAGGTGAAAAACGTCACAAAGACGTCATACCGCGGTATGAAGTCAAAAATGTCACAAAAGCGTCATTCTGTGGAATGAGGTCAAAAATGTCACAAAAACGTTATACCACGGTATGAGGTCAGAAATATCACAAAAAGGACAAAAATGTCACAAAAACGTCATACCGCGGAATGATGTCAAAAATTTCACAAAAATGTCAAAAATGTCACAGAAACGTTATACCGTGGTATGAGGTCAAAAATGTCACAACAATTTCATACCGCAGTATGAGGTCAAAAATGTCACGAAAACGTCATACCACGGCATGAGGTAAAAAATGTCACAACAATTTCATACCGCAGTATGAGGTCAAAAATGTCACAAAAACGTCATACCACGGTATGAGGTCAAAAATGTCACAAATACTTTATACCACGGTATGAGGTCAGAAATATCACAAAAAGGACAAAAATGTCACAAAAACGTCATTCCGTGGTATGAGGTCAAAAATGTCACAAAAACGTCATACCGCGGTGTGATCTAAAAAATGTCACAAAAACGTCATACCGTGGTATGAGGTCAAAAATATCACAAAAACGTCATACCGCGGGATGATGTCAAAAATTTCACAAAAATGTCATACCGCAGGATGATGTCAAAAATGTCACAAAAATTTCATACCGCGGTTTGAGGTCAAAAATGTCACAAAAACGTCATACCGCGGGATGAGGTCAAAAATGTCACAAAAAAGTTATACCACGGTATGACGTTTTTGTGACATTTTTGTCCTTTTTGTGATATTTCTGACCTCATACCGTGGTATGAGTTCAAAAATGTCACAAAAACGTCATACCGCGGTGTGATCTAAAAAATGTCACAAAAACGTCATACCGTGGTATGAGGTCAAAAATGTCACAAAAACGTCATACCGCGGTATGATCTAAAAATTGTCACATAAACGTCATACTGCGGTATGAGGTCAAAACTTGCACAAAAAGGTCAAAAATGTCGAAAAACGTTATTCCGCGGGATGAGGTCAAAACTGTCACAAAAACGTCATACCGCGGTGTGATCTAAAAAATGTCACAAAAACGTCATACCGTGGTATGAGGTCAAAAATGTCACAAAAACGTCATACCGCGGTATGATCTAAAAATTGTCACATAAACGTCATACTGCGGTCTGAGGTCAAAACTTGCACAAAAAGGTCAAAAATGTCGAAAAACGTTATTCCGCGGGATGAAGTCAAAACTGTCACAAATACGTCATACTGCGGGATGAGGTCAAAAATGTCACAAAATCGTTTTACCACGGTATGAGGTCAGAAATATCACAAAAAGGACAAAAATGTCACAAAAACGTCATACCACGGTATGAGGTCAAAAAGGTCACGAAAACGTCATACCGCGGTATGAGGTCAAAAATGTCACAAAAACGTAATTCCGCGGAATGAGGTCAAAAATGTCATAAAAACGTCATACCGCGGTATGATGTCAAAAATTTCACAAGAACATTGTACAGCGGGATGAGGTCAAAAATGTCACAAAAACGTCATACCGCGGGATGATGTCAAAAATGTCACAAAATCGTCATACCGCGGGATGATGTCAAAAATGTCACAAAAATGTCTCAAAAACATCACACCACGGTATGAGGTCAAAAATTTCACAAAAACGTCATACCGCGGTATGAGGTCAAAATTGTCACATAAACGTCATACTGCGGAATGATGTCAATAATGTCAGAAAAAGGTAAAAAATGTCACAAAAACGTCATACATCGGTATGAGGTCAATACTTGCACAAAAAGGTCAAAAATGTCGAAAAACGTCAAAACGCGGTATGAGGTGAAAAACGTCACAAAAGTCACAAAAACGTCATATCGCGGAATGATGTCAAAAATTTCACAAAAAAGTCATTCCGCGGGATGATGTCACAAAAGTCACAAAAACGTCATACCGCGGTATGAGGTCAAAAATGTCACAAAAACTTTATTCCGCGGTATGAGGTCAAAAATGTCACAAAAACTTTATTCCGCGGGATGAGGTCAAAAATGTCACAAAAACGTCATACCGCGGGATGAGGTCAAAAATTTCACAAAAAAGTCATACCGCAGGATGATGTCAAAAATGTCACAAAAATTTCATACCGCGGTTTGAGGTCAAAAATGTCACAAAAACGTCATACCGCGGAATCATGTCAAAGATGTCACAAAAAGGTCAAAAATGTCACAAAAACGTTACACCGCGGAATGAGGTCAAAAATGTCACAAAAACGTCATACCACGGCATCAAATCAAATATGTCATAAAAAGGTCAAAAATGATACAAAAACGTCATACCGCGGAATGAGGTCAAAAATGTTCCAAAAAGGTAAAAAATTTCACAAAAAAGTCATACAGCGGTATGAGGTCAAAACTTGCACAAAAAGGTCAAAAATGTCGAAAAAACGTTATACCGCGGTATGAGGTCAAAAATGTCACAAAAACGTCATACCACGGGATCATATCAAAAATGTCATAAAAAGGTCAAAAATGTCTCAAAAACATATCGCGGGATGAGGTCAAAAATCTTACAAAAACGTCATACCGCGGAATGAGGTCAAAAATGTTCCAAAAAGTTCAAAAATGTCTAAAAAAAGTCATAAAGCGGTATGAAGTCAAAAATGTCACAAAAACGTCATACCGCGGTAGGAGGTCAAAAATGTCACAAAAACGTCATTCCGCGGTATGAGGTCAAAAACGTCACAAAAAGGTAAAAAATGTCACAAAAAGGTCATAAATATCACATAGAAGTCATACCGCCGTATGAGGTCAAATATGTCACAAAAACGTCAGACCGCGGTGTGAGGTCAAAAACGTCACAAAAACGTCAAACCGCGGTCTGAGGTCAAAAACGTCACAAAAAGGTAAAAAATGTCACAAAAACGTCATACCGTGTGATGAGGTCAAAAATGTCACGAAAACATCATACCGCGGAATGAGGTCAAAAATGTAACAAAAATTTCATACCGCGGTATGAGGTCAAAAATGTCACGAAAATTTCATACCGCGGTATGAGGTCAAAAATTTCAGAAAAAGATCATACCGCGGGATGAGGTCAAAAATTTCACAAAAACGTATTACGGCGGTATGAGGTCAAAAATGTCACAAAAAGGTGAAACCGCGGAATGAGGTCAAAAATGTCACATAAAAGTCACATCGCGGGAAGATGTCAAAAATACCTCAAAAACGTCACACAGCGGGATGATGTCAAAAATGTCACAAAAACGTCATAACGCGGGATGAGGTCAGAAATGTCACAAAAAGGTCAAAAATGTCTCAAAAACGTCATACCGAGGTATGAGGTCAAAAATTTCACAAAAACGGCATACCGCGGTATGAGGTCAAAAATGTCACATAAACGTCATACTGCGGAATGATGTCAAAAATGTCACAAAAAGGTCAAAAATGTCACAAAAACGTCAAAAATGTCGCGAAAACGTCATACCGCGGTATGAGGTAAAAAATTTCACAAAAACGGCATACTGCGGTATGAGGTCAGAAATGTCACATAAACGTCATACTGCGGAATGATGTCAAAAATGTCACAAAAAGGTCAAAAATGTCACATAAACGTCAAACTTCGGAATAATGTCAAAAATGTCACAAAAAGGTCAAAAATGTCACAACAACGTCATACCGCAGTATGAGGTCAAAAATGTCACAAAAGCGTCATACCGCGGTATGAGGTCAAAAATGTCACAAAAACGTTATACCACGGTATGAGGTCAGAAATATCACAAAAAGGACAAAAATGTCACAAAAACGTCATACCGCGGTATGAGGTCAAAACGGTCACGAAAACGTCATTCCGCGGTATGATGTCAAAAATGTCACAAAAACGTTATTCCGCGGGATGAGGTCAAAAATGTCACAAAAACGTCATACCGCGGTATGATATAAAAAATTTCACAGGAACATTATACAGCGGGATGAGGTCAAAAATGTCACAAAAACGTCATACCGCTGTATTGGGTAAAAATGTCACAAAATCGTCATACCGCGGGATGATGTCAAAAATGTCACAAAAAGGTCAAAAATGTCTCAAAAACATCACACCGCGGTATGAGGTCAAAAATTTCACAAAAACGTCATACCGCGGTATGAGGTCAAAATTGTCACATAAATGTCATACTGCGGAATGATGTCAAAAATGTCACAAAAAGGTCAAAAATGTCACAAGAACGTCAAAACGCGGTATGAGGTGAAAAACGTCACAAAAGTGACAAAAACGTCATACCGCGGAACGATGTCAAAAATTTCACAAAAAAGTAATTCCGCGGGATGATGTCAAAAATGTCACAAAAACGTCATACCACGGGATCATATCAAATATGTCATAAAAAGGTCAAAAATGATACAAAAATGTCATACGCGGAATGAGGTCAAAAATGTTCCAAAAAGGTCAAAAATTTCACAAAAAAGTCATACCGCGGGATGATGTCAAAAATGTCACAAAAATTTCATACCGCGGTATGAGGTCAAAAATGTCACAAAAACGTCATACCGCGGAATCATGTCAAAAATGTCACACAAAGGTCAAAAATGTTACAAAAACGTCATACCGCGGAATGAGGTCAAAAATGTCACAAATAGGTCAAAAATGTCTAAAAAACGTTATACCGCGGTATGAGGTCAAAAATGTCACAAAAACGTCATACCACGGGATCATATCAAAAATGTCATAAAAAGGTCAAAAATGTCTCAAAAACGTAATATCGCGGGATGAGATCAAAAATTTTACAAAAACGTCATACCGCGGAATGAGGTCAAAAACGTCACAGAAAGGTCAAAAATGTCACAAAAACGTCAAACCGCGGTATGAGGTCAAAAATGTCACATAAATGTCATTCTGCGGAATGATCTCAAAAATGTCACAAAAAGGTCAAAAATGTCACATAAACGTCATATCGCGAGATGAGGTCAAAAATGTCACAAAAAGGTCAAAAATGTCTCGAAAACGTCATACCGCGGTATGAGTTAAAAAATTTCACAAAAACGTCATACCGCGGTATGAAGTCAAAAATGTCACGAAAACGTCATACCGCGGTATGAGGTCAAAAATGTCACAAAAATTCCAGAAGATCAAAAATGTCAGAAAAAGGTCATACCGCGGAATGTCATCAAAAATGTCAGAAAAAGGTAAAAATTTCTCAAAAACGTCATTCCGCGGGATGAGGTAAAAAATGTCACAAAAACGTCATTCCGCGGAATGAGGTCAAAAATGTTCCAAAAAGGTCAAAAATGTTACAAAAAAGTCATAAAGCGGTATGAGGTCAAAAATGTCACGAAAACGTCATACCGCGGTATCAGGTCAAAAATGTCACAAAAATTTCAGAAGGTCAAAAATGTCAGAAAAAGGTCATACTGCGGGATGAGGTCAAAAATGTCACAAAAGCGTCATACGGCGGGATGATATCAAAGATGTCACAAAAACGTCATATCGCGAGATGAGGTCAAAAATGTCACAAAAAGGTCAAAAATGTCTCAAAAACGTCATTCCATGGTATGAGGTCAAAAATGTCACAAAAACGTCATACCACGGGATGAGGTCAAAAATGTCACAAAAACGTCATAGCGCGGAATGACGTCAAAAATGTTCCAAAAAGGTAAAAAATGTCACAAAAAAGTCATAAAGCGGTATGAAGTAAAAAATGTCACAAAAGCGTCATCACACGGCATGTGGTTCAAAAACGTCATAAAAAGGTCAAAAATGTCGCAAAAAGGTCAAAAATGTCACATAAAAGTCATACCGCGGTATGAGGTCAAGAATGTCACAAAAACGTCATACCGCGGCATGAGTTCAAAAATGTCACAAAAATTTCAGAATGTCAAAAATGTCAGAAAAAGATCATACCGCGGGATGTCAAAAATTTCACAAAAACGTCATACAGCGGAATGTTGTCAAAACTGTCACAAAAAGGTCAAAAATGTATCAAAAACGTCATTCCGCGGTATGAGGTCAAAAATATCACAAAAACGTCATACCGCGGGATGAGGTCAAAAATGTCACAAAAACGTCATTCCGCGGGATGAGGTCAAAAATGTCACAAAATGGTCATACCGCTGTATGAGGTCAAAAATGTCACAAAAACGTCATACCGCGGAATCATGTCAAAAATGTCACAAAAACGTCATACCGCGGGATGAGGTCAAAAATGTCACAAAATGGTCATACCGCTGTATGAGGTCAAAAATGTCACAAAAACGTCATACCGCGGAATGATGTCAAAAATTTCACAAAAAAGTAATTCCGCGGGATGATGTCAAAAATGTCACAAAAACGTCACACCACGGGATCATATCAAATATGTCATGAAAAGGTCAAAAATGATACAAAAACGTCATACCGCGGAATGAGGTCAAAAATGTTCCAAAAAGGTCAAAAATTTCACAAAAAAGTCATACCGCGGGATGATGTCAAATATGTCACAAAAACGTCATACCACGGGATCATATCAAAAATGTCATAAAAAGGTCAAAAATGTCTCAAAAACGTCATACCGCGGAATGAGGTCAAAAATGTTCCAAAAAGTTCAAAAATGTCAAAAAAAAGTCATAAAGCGGTATAAAGTCAAAAATGTCACAAAAACGTCATACCGCGGTAGGAGGTCAAAAACGTTACAAAAAGGTCAAAAGTGTCACAAAAAGGTCAAAAATGTCACATAAAAGTCATACCGCGGTATGAGGTCAAAAATGTCACAAAATGGTCATACCGCTGTATGAGGTCAAAAATGTCACAAAAACGTCATACCGCGGAATCATGTCAAAAATGTCACAAAAAGGTCAAAAATGTCACAAAACATTATACTGCGGTATGAGGTCAAAATTGTCACAAACGTTATACCGCGGTATGAGGTCAAAAATGTCACAAAAGCGTCATACCGCGGGATCAGGTCAAAGATGTCATAAAAAGGTCAAAAATGTCACAAAAACATCACATCGCGGGATGACGTAAAAAACGTCACAAAAACGTCATACCGCGGTATGAGGTCAAAAACGTCACAATAGTCACAAAAACGTCATACCGCGGTATGAGGTCAAAAATGTCGCAAAAACGTCATACCGCGGGATTAGGTCAAAAATGTCACAAAAATGTCATACGGCGGGATGATGTCAAAAATTTCAATAAAAGGTCAAAAATATCACAAAAACGTCAAAAATGAGGTCAAAAATGTCACAGAAAAATCATGAAGCGGTATGAAGTCAAAAATATCACAAAAACGTCATAACGCGGTATCAGGTCAAAAACGTCACAAAAAGGTCAAAAATGTCACAAAAAGGTCAAAAATGTCACATAAAAGTCATACCGCGGTATGAGGTCAAAAATGTCACAAAAACGTCATACCGCAGTATGAGGTCAAAAACGTCATAAAAACGTCAAACCGCGGTATGTGGTCAAAAACGTCACAAAAAGGTCAAAAATGTCACAAAAACGTCATACCGTGGGATGAGGTCAAAAATGTCACGAAAACATCATACCGCGGAGTGAGGTTAAAAATGTCACAAAAATTTCATGCCGCAGTATGAGGTCAAAAATTTCAGAAAAAGGTCATCCCGCGGGATGAGGTCAAAAATTTCACAAAAACGTATTACGGCGGTATGAGGTCAAAAATGTCACAAAAAGGTGAAACCGCGGAATGAGGTCAAAAATGTCACATAAAAGTCACACTGCGGGATGATGTCAAAAATGCCTCAAAAACGTCACACAGCGGGATGATGTCGAAAATGTCACAAAAACGGCATACCACGGTATGAGGTCAAAAATGTCACATAAACGTCATACTGCGGAATGATGTCAAAAATGTCACAAAAAGGTCAAAAATGTCACATAAACATCATATCGCGAGATGAGGTCAAAAATGTCACAAAAAGGTCAAAAATGTCACAATAACGTCATACCGCGGTATGAGGTCAAAAATGTCGCGAAAACGTCATACCGCGGTATGAGGTAAAAAACTTCACAAAAACGGCATACCGCGGAATGAGGTCAAAAATGTCACAAAAAGGTCAAAAATGTCACAATAACGTCATACTGCGGTATGAGGTCAAAAATGTCGCGAAAACGTCATACCGCGGTATGAGGTAAAAAACTTCACAAAAACGGCATACCGCGGTATGAGGTCAAAAATGTCACATAAACGTCATACTGCGGAATGATGTCAAAAATGTCACAAAAAGGTCAAAAATGTCACATAAACGTCATAAAGCGGTAAGAAGTAAAAAATGTCACAAATACGTCATACCGCGGTCTGAGGTCAAAAACGTCACAAAAAGGTCAAAAATGTCACAAAAAAGTCAAACCGCGGTATGAGGTACAAAATGTCACATAAATGTCATTCTGCGGAATGATCTCAAAAATGTCACAAAAAGGTCAAAAATGTCACATAAACGTCATATCGCGAGATGAGGTCAAAAATGTCACAAAAAGGTCAAAAATGTCTCAAAAACGTCATACCGCGGTATGAGGTCAAAAATGTCACGAAAACGTCATACCGCGGTATCAGGTCAAAAATGTCACAAAAATTTCAGAAGGTCAAAAATGTCAGAAAAAGGTCATACTGCGGGATGAGGTCAAAAATGTCACAAAAGCGTCATACGGCGGGATGATATCAAAGATGTCACAAAAACGTCATATCGCGAGATGAGGTCAAAAATGTCACAAAAAGGTCAAAAATGTCTCAAAAACGTCATTCCGCGGTATGAGGTAAAAAATGTCACAAAAACGTCATACCACGGGATGAGGTCAAAAATGTCACAGAAACGTCATAGCGCGGAATGACGTCAAAAATGTTCCAAAAAGGTAAAAAATGTCACAAAAAAGTCATAAAGCGGTATGAAGTAAAAAATGTCACAAAAACGTCATCACACGGCATGTGGTTCAAAAACGTCATAAAAAGGTCAAAAATGTCACAAAAAGGTAAAAAATGTCACATAAAAGTCATACCGCGGTATGAGGTCAAGAATGTCACAAAAATTTCAGAAGGTCAAAAATGTCAGAAAAAGATCATACCGCGGGATGTCAAAAATGTCACAAAAACGTCATACAGCGGAATGTTGTCAAAAATGTCACAAAAATGTCATACGGCGAGATGATGTCAAAAATTTCAATAAAAGGTCAAAAATATCACAAAAACGTCATACCGCGGTCTGAGGTCAAAAACGTCACAAAAAGGTCAAAAATTTCACATAAAAGTCATACCGTGGTATGAGGTCAAAATTGTCACATAAACGTCATACTGCGGAATGATGTCAAAAATGTCACAAAAAGGTAAAAAATGTCAGAAAAACGTCATACCGCGGTATGAGGTCAAAACTTGCACAAAAAGGTCAAAAATGTCGAAAAACGTCATATAGCGGGATGAGGTCAAAAATGTCAGAAAAACGTCATACCGTGGTATGAGGTCAAAAATGTCACAAAAGGATCAAAAATGTCACAAAAACGTCATACCGCGGGATGAGGTCAAAAAAGTCATAAAAACGTCATACCGCGGAATGAGGTCAAAAATGTCACAAAAACGTCATACTGCGGTATGAGGTCAAAAATGTCACAAAAACGTCAGATGAGGTCAAAAATGTCACAAAATTGTCATATCGCTGGATGAGGTAAAAAATGTCACAAAAACGTCATACCGTGGTATAAGGTCAAAAATGTCACAAAAACGTCAGATGAGGTCAAAAATGTCACAAAAACGTTAAACCACGGTATGAGGTCAAAAATCTCAGAAAAAGGTCATACCTTGGGATGAGGTCAAAAATTTCACAAAAGCGTTATCCCGCAGTATGAGGTCAAAAATGTCAAAAAAAGGTCAAAAATGTCGCAAAAACGTCATACCGCGGTATGAGGTCAAAACGGTCACGAAAACGTCATTCCGCGGTATGATGTCAAAAATGTCACAAAAACGTTATTCCGCGGGATGATGTCAAAAATGTCACAAGAACATTATACAGCGGGATGAGGTCAAAAATGTCACAAAAACGTCATACCGCGGTATGAGGTCAAAAACGTCACAAAAAGGTCATATGAGGTCAAAAATTTCACAAAAACGGCATATCGCGGTATGAGGTCAAAAATGTCACATAAACGTCATACTGCGGAATGATGTCAAAAATGGCACAAAAAGGTCAAAAATGTCACATTAACGTCATTCCGCGGTATGAGGTCAAAACGTCACAAAAAGGTCAAAAACGTCACAAAAAGGTCAAAAATGTCACATAAAAGTCATACCGCGGTGTGAGGTAAAAAATGTCACAAAAACGTCATTCCGCGGTATTAGGTCAAAAACGTCACAAAAATGTCAAAAATGTCACATAAAAATCACACCGTGGTATGAGGTCAAAAATGTCACTAAAACGTCATATCGCGGGATGAGGTCAAAAATGTCACACAAACGTCATACCGCGGGATGAGGTCAAAAATGTCACAAAAACGTTATACCGCGTGATGAGGTCAAAAATGTCACAAAAAAGTAATACCGCGGTAAAAAGTCAAAAATGTCACAAAAACGTCATTCCGCGGTGTGAGGTCAAAAATGTCACAGAAACGTCATACCGCGGTAAAAAGTCAAAAATGTCACAAAAACGTCATTCCGCGGTGTGAGGTCAAAAATGTCACAGAAACGTCATACCGCGGTATGAGGTAAAAAATGTCACAAAAACGTCATACCGCGGAATCATGTCAGAAATGTCACAAAAAGGTCAAAAATGTCACAAAAACGTCATCCCGCGGGATGAGGTAAAAAATATCACAAAAACGTCATACCGCGGTATGAGGTCAAAAATGTCACATAAACGTCATACTGCGGAATGCTGTCAAAAATGTCACAAAAAGGTCACAAATGTAACAAAAACGTCATACCGCGGGATGAGGTCAAAAATGTCAAAAACGTCATACGGTGGGATAATGTCAAAAATGTCACAAAAAGGTAAAAAATGTCACAAAAACAGCATACCACGGTATGATGTCAAAAAGGTCACAAAAACGTCACATCGCGGTATGAGGTCAAAAATGTCACAAAAACGTCATACCGCGGTATGAGGTCAAAAACGTCACAAAAGTCACAAAAACGTCAAACCGCGGAATGAGGTCAAAAATGTGGCAAAAACGTCATACCGCGGGATGAGGTCAAAAATGTCACAAAAACGTCATACGGCGGGATGATGTCAAAAATGTCACAAAAATTTCATACCTCGGAATGAGGTCAAAAATGTTCCAAAAAGGTCAAAAGTGTCACAAAAAAGTCATAAAGCGGTATGAAGTCAAAAATGTCACAAAAACGTCATACCGCGGTTCAATGTCAAAAATGTCACAAAAATTTTTGACCTCTTTTTCTGAGGTCAAAAATCTCAGAAAAAGGTCATCCCGCGGGATGATGTCAAAAATGTCACAAAAACGTTATACCGCGGGATGAGGTCAAAAATGCCTAAAAAACGTCACACCGCGGGATGATGTCAAAAATGTCACAAAAAAGTCAAAAATTTCTCAAAAACGTGATACCGTGGGATGAGGTCAAAAATGTCACAAAAATGTCATACCGTGGGATGAGGCCAAAAAAGTCACAAAAACGTCATATCGCGGGATGAGGTCAAAAATGTCACAAAATTTCATACCGCGGTATGAGGTCAAAAATGTCACAAAAAGGTCAAAGATGTCACAAAAACGTAATACAATGGTATGAGGTCAAAAATGTCACAAAAACGTCATACCGCAGTCTGAGGTCAAAAACGTCACAAAATGGTCAAAAATGTCACAAAAAGGTCAAAGATGTCACATAAAAGTCATACCGCGGTATGAGGTCAAAAATGTCGCAAAAATGTCATGCCGCGGTATGACGTCAAAAATCACACAAAAACGTCATACCACGGTATGAGGTCAAAAATGTCACAAAAACGTCATACCGCAGTCTGAGGTCAAAAACGTCACAAAAAGGTCAAAAATGTCACATAAAAGCCATACCGCGGTATGAGGTAAAAGATGTCACAAAAAGGTCAAAAATGTCGCAAAAACGTCATTCCGCGGAATCATGTCAAAACATGCACAAAAAGGTCAAAACTGTCGCAAAAACGTTATACCGCGGAATGATGTCAAAAATGTCAAAAAAACGTATTTCCGCGGGATTAGGTCAAAAATGTCACAAAAACGTCATATCGCGGGATGTGGTCAAAAATGTCACAAAAACATCATACCGCGGTATGAGGTCAAAAACGTCACAAAAGTCACAAAAACGTCATAACGCGGCATGAGGTCAAAAACGTCACAAAAAGGTCAAAAATGTCACAAAAAGGTCAAAAATGTCTGAAAAACGTCACACCGCGGTATGAGGTCAAAAATTTCACAAAAACGTCATACCGCGGTATGAGGTCAAACTTGTCACATAAACGTCATACTGTGGAAAGATGTCAAAAATGTCACAAAAAGGTAAAAAATGTCACAAAAACTTCATACAGCGGTATGAGGTCAAAACTTGCACAAAAAGGTCAAAAATGTCGAAAAACGTCATATCGCGGGATGAGGTCAAAAATGTCACAAAAACGTCATAACGCGGTATGAGGTGAAAAACGTCACAAAAGTCACAAAAACGTCAAAATAAGGTCAAAAATGTCGCAAATACGTCATACCGCGGTATGAGGTCAAAAATGTCACAAAAACCTCATATCGCGGAATTATGTCAAAAATTTCACAAAAAAGTCGGTCCGCGGCATGAGGTCAAAAACGTCACAAAAAAGGTCAAAAACGTCACAAAAAGGTCAAAAATGTCACATAAAAGTCATACCGTGGTATGAGGTCAAAAACCTCACAAAAAAGTCAAAAATGTCACAAAAAGGTCATAAATGTCACATAAAAGTCACACCGCGGTTTGAGGTCAAAGATGTCGCAAAAACGTCATACCGCGGGATGAGGTCAAAAGTGTCACAAAAACGTCATTCGCCGGGATGATGTCAAAAGTGTCACAAAAATTTTCTACCGCGGTATGAGGTCAAAAATGCTTCAAAAACGTCACACCGCGGGATGATGTCAAAAATGTCACAAAAAGGTCACAAATGTCTCAAAAACGTGATACCGCGGTGAGGTCGAAAAAATCACAAAAAAGTCGTTCCGCGGCATGAGGTCAAAAACGTCACAAAAAAGGTCAAAAACGTCACAAAAAGGTCAAAAATGTCACATAAAAGTCATACCGCGGTATGAGGTCAAAAACCTCACAAAAAAGTCAAAAATGTCACAAAAAGGTCATAAATGTCACATAAAAGTCACACCGCGGTTTGAGGTCAAAGATGTCGCAAAAACGTCATACCGCGTTATGAGGTCAAAAATGTCACAAAAACGTCATACCGCGGAATCATGTCAAAAATGTCAAAAACGTCATACAGCGGTATGAGGTCAAAAATGTCACAAAAACGTCATACCGCGGTATGAGGTCAAAAATGTGAAAAAAACCTCATATCGCGGTATGAGTTCAAAAACATCACAAAAGTCACAAAAGCGTCATAACGCGGCATGAGGTCAAAAACGTCACAAAAAAGGTCAAAAACGTCACAAAAAGGTCAAAAATGTCACAAAAAAGTCATATAGCGGTATGAAGTCAAAAATGTCACAAAAACGTCATACCACGGTTTGATGTCAAAAATGTCACAAAAATTTTTGACCTCTTTTTCTGAGGTCAAAAATCTCAGAAAAAGGTCATATCGCTGGATGATGTCAAAAATGTCACAAAAACGTTATACCGCGGGATGAGGTCAAAAATTCCTCAAAAACGTCACACCGCGGGATGATGTCAAAAATGTCACAAAAAAGTCAAAAATTTCTCAAAAACGTGATACGGCGGGATGATGTCAAAAATGTCAGAAAAACGTAATACCGTGGGATGAGGTCAAATATGTCACAAAAACGTCATATCGCGGGATGAGGTCAAAAATGCCACAAAAAGGTCAAAAATGTCACAAAAACGTCATACCGCAGTCTGAGGTCAAAAACGTCACAAAATGGTCAAAAATGTCACAAAATGGTCAAAAATGTCACATAAAAGTCATACCGCGGTATGACGTCAAAAATCACAGAAAAACGTCATACCACGGTATGAGGTCAAAAATGTCACAATAACGTCATACCGCGGTCTGAGGTCAAAAACGTCACAAAAAGGTCAAAAATGTCACATAAAAGCCATACCGCAGTATGAGGTCAAAAATGTCACAAAAAGGTCAAAAATGTCGCAAAAACGTCATACCGCGGAATCATGTCAAAACATGCACAAAAAGGTCAAAACTGTCGCAAAAACGTTATACCGCGGAATGATGTCAAAAATGTCAAAAAAACGTCTTTCCGCGGGATGAGGTCAAAAATGTCACAAAAACGTCATATCGCGGGATGTGGTCAAAAATGTCACAAAAACATCATACCGCGGTATGAGGTCAAAAATGTGAAAAAAACATCATACCGCGGTATGAGGTCAAAAACGTCACAAAAGTCACAAAATCGTCATAACGCGGCATGAGGTCAAAAATGTCACAAAAAGGTCAAAAATGTCACATAAAAGCCATGCCGCAGTATGAGGTCAAAAATGTCACAAAAAGATCAAAAATGTCGCAAAAACGTCATACCGCGGAATCATGTCAAAACATGCACAAAAAGGTCAAAACTGTCGCAAAAACGTTTTACCGCGGAATTATGTCAAAAATGTCAAAAAAACGTCATTCCGCGGGATGAGGTCAAAAATTTCACAAAAACGTCATATCGCTGGATGTGGTCAAAAATGTCACAAAAACATCATACCGCGGTATGAGGTCAAAAATGTGAAAAAAACATCATACCGCGGTATGAGGTCAAAAACGTCACAAAAGTCACAAAAACGTCATAACGCGGCATGAGGTCAAAAACGTCACAAAAAGGTCAAAAATGTCACAAAAAGGTCAAAAATGTCACAATAAAGTCATAAAGCGGTATGAAGTCAAAAATGTCACAAAAACGTCATACCACGGTTTGATGTCAAAAATGTCACAAAAATTTTTGACCTCTTTTTCTGAGGTCAAAAATCTCAGAAAAAGGTCATCCCGCGGGATGATGTCAAAAATGTCACAAAAACGTTATACCCCGGTATGAGGTCAGAAACGTCACAAAAAGGTCAAAAATGTCGCAAAAACGTCATACCGCGGGATGAGGTCAAAAATGTCAAAAAAACGTCATAACGCGGCATGAGGTCAAAAACGTCACAAAAAGGTCAAAAATGTCACAAAAAGGTCAAAAATGTCGAAAAACGTCATATCGCGGGATGAGGTCAAAAATGCCACATAAAAGTCACACCGCGGTATGAGGTCAAAAACGTCACAAAAACGTCATACCGCGGTATGAGTTCAAAAATGTCACAAAAATTTCATAACGCGGTATGACGTCAAAAATGTCACAAAAAGGTCAAACCGCGGAATGAGGTCAAAAATGTCACATAAAAGTCAGACCGCGGGATGATGTCAAAAATGCCTCAAAAACGTCACACAGCGGGATGATGTTAAAAATGTCACAAAAACGTCATAACGCGGGATGAGGTCAAAAATGTCACAAAAAGGTCAAAAATGCCTCAAAAACGTCATCCCGCGGTATGAGGTCAAAAATTTCACAAAAACGGCATACCGCGGTATGAGGTCAAAAATGTCACATAAACGTCATACTGCGGAATGATGTCAAAAATGTCACAAAAAGGTCAAAAATGTCACAATAACGTCATACCGCGGTATGAGGTCAAAAATGTCGCGAAAACGTCATACCGCGGTATGAGGTCAAAAATTTCACAAAAACAGCATACCGCGGTATGAGGTCAAAAATGTCACATAAACGTCATACTGCGGAATGATGTCAAAAATGTCACAAAAAGGTCAAAAATGTCACATAAACGTCATACTGTGGAATGATGTCAAAAATGTCACAAAAAGGTCAAAAATGTCACAAAAACGTCATACCGCGGTATGAGGTCAAAAATGTCGCGAAAATGTCATACCGCAGTATGAGGTCAAAAACGTCACAAGAGTCACGAAATGTTACAAAAACGTCATACGGCATAATGATGTCAAAAATGTCAAAAAAAGTCATACCGCGGAATGTCGTCAAAAATAATAATAATAATAATAATAATAATGCATCAATTTTATATAGCGCTTTTTTGGACACTCAAAGACGCTTTACAATAAGGACAAGATAAACAAACAACAAAAAAAAAAAAAAAAATAAAAAAGCCGGGGGGGGGGTTAAGCAAATGCCAGGTTAAACAGATGTGTTTTGAGAAGGGTTTTGAAAGTTGAAAGAGAGTCACAGTTCCTGATGGTTGATGGGAGTGAGTTCCAGAGTTGGGGGGCAGCGGCTGCGAAGGCTCGGTCCCCCAAAGTCCGGTGCTTGGTGCGGATGATTGGTGTCAGGAGGTTTAAGTCTGCGGAGCGAAGGTGACGGGAGGGTCGGTGTCTTTGGAGGAGGTCAGAGAGGTAAGGAGGGGCCAGGTGATGGAGGGACTTGTAGGTGAGGAGAAGGAGTTTGAAATGGATGCGGTATTGAACCGGGAGCCAGTGGAGCTTTTTGAGGACGGGGGTGATGTGCTCCCTGGAGCGGGTGTGGGTGAGAAGGCGAGCAGCAGAATTCTGAATATATTGTAGTTTTTGTAATTGGGTGGAGGGAAGACCGAAGAGAAGGCTATTGCAGTAGTTGAGTCTGAAGGTAATGAAGGCGTGGATGAGTATTTCAGCAGTGGCGGAGGAGAGTGAAGGGCGGAGGCGTGCAATGTTGCGGAGGTGAAAGAAAGATGTTTTGGTGACGTGCTTGATGTGTGATTGGAAGGAGAGGGTTGGGTCCATGATGATGCCAAGGTTGCGCACAGAGGGGGAGGGGGTGACATGATGATCGTCAATTATGAGCGTAAAATTCTGAGCTGAGGGGAGAAGAGATTTGGGTCCGATGATCAGAAGTTCTGTTTTGTTGGTGTTAAGTTTTAGAAAGTTTTTGTCCATCCAGGTTTTCATGTCAGATAAGCAGTTGGTTATGGTGGAAAGAATGACGGGGGTGATGGATTTGGAGGAGATGTAAAGTTGGGTATCGTCAGCGTAGCAGTGAAAATTAAGTCCATGGTGGCGGATGATTTGACCGAGAGGGAGCATGTAAATGATGAAGAGGAGGGGTCCAAGCACCGAACCTTGGGGAACTCCGTGACTGACAGGGGAGGTGAAGGATCTTGAATTGTTCGCAAAGACAAAGTGATGACGGTCGGAGAGGTAGGAGATGAACCATTGGAGCGCTGTGCCAGAGATGCCAATTGACTGGAGACGGTGAAGGAGGATGGTGTGGTCAATGGTGTCAAAAGCAGCAGAAAGGTCGAGGAGAAGGAGGATGGATAAAGAACCAGAGTCGGCAGCAAGGAGAAGATCATTGGAGACTTTGAGCAGGGCTGTTTCAGTACTGTGGTGTGTGCGGAATCCAGATTGAAATAGCTCAAACAGCTGGGTGGAGTGGAGATGCTGTTGGAGTTGGGTGATGACGGAGCGTTCCAGAATTTTTGAAAGCAGCGGAAGGTTGGAGATGGGTCTAAAGTTGTCCAGGTTATCCGAGTCAAGGCCAGGTTTTTTCAGAAGAGGTGTGATAGTGGCAAGTTTGAGCAGAGATGGGACAGAGGCGGAGGTAAGGGAAGTATTGATGATGTTGATGATGAGAGGGGTCAAGATAGGAAAACAGGGTTTTAGGAGAGGAGACGGAATGGGTTCAAGAAGGCAGGTGGAGAGTGGAGAAAAATGTCACAAAAAGGTAAAAAATGTCTCAAAATCGTCATTCCGCGGTATGAGGTCAAAAATGTCACAAAAATGTCATACCGCGGGATGAGGTCAAAAATGTCACACAAACGTCATACCGCGGGATGAGGTCAAAAATGTCACAAAAACGTTTTACCGCGTGATGAGGTCAAAAATGTCACAAAAACGTAATACCGCGGTATGAGGTAAAAAATGTCACAAAAACGTGAAACCGCGGGATGATGTCAAAAATGTAACAAAAATTTCATACCGCAGTATGATGTCAAAAATGTCGCAAAAACGTCATACCGCGGGATGATGTCAAAAATGTCACAAAAATGTCATACCGCAGTATGATGTCAAAAATGCCTAAAAAACGTCATACCACGGGATGATGTCAAAAGTGTCACAAAAAGGTCAAAAATGTCGAAAAACGTCATATCGCGGGATGAGGTCAAACATGCCACAAAAACGTCATACCGCGGATTGAGGTCAAAAATGTCACAAAAACGTCATACCGCGGGATGATGTCAAAAATGTCACAAAAAGGTCAAAAATGTCTCAAAAACGTCACACCGCGGTATGAGGTCAAAAATTTGACAAAAACGTCATACCGCGGTATGAGGTCAAAATTGTCACATAAACGTCATACTGCGGAATGATGTCAAAAATGTAACAAAAAGGTAAAAAATGTCACAAAAACGTCATACCGCGGTATGAGGTCAAAACTTGCACAAAAAGGTGTAAAATGTCGAAAAACGTCAAATCGCGGGACGAGGTCAAAAATGTCACAAAAACGTCATAGCGCGGTATGAGGTGAAAAACGTCACAGAAGTCACAAAAACGTCATACCGCGGTAAAATGTCAAAAATGTCGCAAATACGTCATACCGCGGTATGAGGTCAAAAATTTCACAAAAACCTCATACCGCGGAATGATGTCAAAAATGTCACAAAAACGTCATACCACGGAATCATGTCAAAAATGTCACAAAAACGTCATACCGCGGTATGAGGTCAAAAATGTCACAAAAACGTTATACCGCGGGATGAGGTCAAAATTCCTCAAAAATGTCACACCATGGCATGATGTCAAAAATGTCACAAAAATGTCAAAAATGTCTCAAAAACGTGATACCGCGATATGAGGTCAAAAATGTCACAAAAACGTCATACCGCGGGATGAGGTCAAAAATGTTACAAAAAGGTCAAAAATGTCACAAAAAGTTCAAAAATGTCACATAAAAGTCATACCCCGGCATGAGGTCAAAAATGTCACAAAAACGTCATACCGCGTTATGAGGTCAAAAATGTCACAAAAAGGTCAAAAATGACACAAAAACGTTATACCGCGGAATGATGTCAAAAATGTCACAAAAACGTCATGTGAGGTAAAAAATGTCGCAAAAACGCCATACCGCGGGATGAGGTGAAAAATGTCACAATAACGTCATACGGCGGGATGATTTCAAAAATGTCAAAAAAATTTCATATTGCGGTATGAGGTCAAAAATGTCACAAAAACGTCATACCGCGGAATCATGTCAAAAATGTCGCAAAAACGTCATAGCGCGGAATGAGGTCAAAAATGTTCCAAAAACGTCAAAAATGATGTCAAAAATGTCACAAAAAAGTCAAAAATGTCACAAAAACGTCATACCGCGGTATGAGGTCAAAAATGTCGCAAAAACGTCATAGCGCGGAATGAGGTCAAAAATGTTCCAAAAACGTCAAAAATGATGTCAAAAATGTCACAAAAAAGTCATACGGCGGGATGAGGTCAAAAATGTCACAAAAACGTCATACCACGGTACGAGGTCAAAAACTTCACATAAACGTTATACCGCGGGATGAGGTCAAAAATGTAACAAAACCTCATCCCGCGGGATGATGTCAAAAATCTCAGAGAAAGGTCATACCGCGGGAAGAGGTCAAAAATTTCAAAAAAACGTTATTCGGCGGGATAATGTCAAAAATGTCACAAAAACGTAATACGGGGGGATAATGTCAAAAATGTCACAAAAAGGTCAAAATTGTCACAAAAACGACATACCACGGTATGATGTCAAAAATGTCACAAAAACGTCAAACCGCGGAATGATGTCAAAAATGTCACAAAAACGTCACATCGTGGGATGAAGTCAAAAATGTCACAAAAACGTTATACCGCGTAATGAGGTCAAAAACGTCACAAAAGTCACAAAAACGTCAAACCGCGGTATGAGGTCAAAAATGTCACAAAAACGTCATACGGCAAGATGATGTCAAAAATGTCACAAAAATTTCATACCGCGGAATGAGGTCAAAAATGTTCCAAAAAGGATAAAAATGTCACAAAAAAGTCATGAAGCGGTATGAGGTCAAAAATCTCAGAAAAAGGTCATACCGCGGGATGAGGTCAAGAATTTCACAAAAACGTTATCCCGCGATATGAGGTCAAAAACGTCACAAAAAGGTCAACAATGTCGCAAAAACGTCATACCGCGGCATGAGGTCAAAAATGTTACAAAAACGTCATTCCGCGGGATGAGGTCAAAAATGTCTCAAACACATCATACCGCGGGATGATGTCAAAAATGTCACAAAAAGGTCAAAAATGTCTCAAAAACGTGATACCGCGGTATGAGGTCAAAAATGTCAAAAAAAGTCATACCGCTGTATGAGGTCAAAAACATCACAAACGTCACAAAAACGTCATACCTTGGTATGAGGTCAAAAATGTCACAAAAACGTCATAAAAATTTAAAAAATGATGCAAAAACGTCATACCGCGGTATGAGGTCAAAAAACTCAGAAAAAGGTCATACCGCGGGATGAGGTCAAAAATGTCACAAAAACTTCATATCGCGGTATGATGTCAAAAATGATGCAAAAACGTCATACCGCAGTATGAGGTCAAAAACGTCACGAAAACGTCATACGTTGACATTTTATGAGGTCAAAAATCACAGAAAAAGGTCACACCGCGGGATGAGGTCAAAAATTTCACAAAAACGTTATCCCGCAGTATGAAGTAAAAAATGTCACAAAAAGGCAAAAATGTCACAAAAACATCATACCGCGGGATTGGGTCAAAAATGCCTCAAAAACGTCATACGGCGGGAAGAGGTCAAAAATGTTCCAAAAAGGTCAAAAATGTCACAAAAAAGTCATAAAGCGATATGAAGTCAAAAATGTCACAAAAACTTCATACCGTGGAATGAGGTCAAAAATGTTCCAAAAAGGTCAAAAATGTCACAAAAAAGTCATAAAGCGGTATGAAGTCAAAAATGACACAAAAGCGTCATACCGCGGTCTGAGGTCAAAAATATCACAAAAAGGTCAAAAATGTCACAAAAAGGTCAAGAATGTCACATAAAGGTCATGCTGCGGGATGAGGTCAAAAATGTCACAAAAACGTTATACCGCGGGATGAAGTCAAAAATGTCACAAAAACGTCACAAAAAGTTCAAAAATGTCGCAAAAACGTCACACCGCGGGAGGATGTCAAAAATTTCACAAAAAAGTCATACGGCGGGATGATGTCAAAAATGTCACAAAAAAGTCAAAAATGTCACAAAAACGTCATACCGCGGTATGAGGTCAAAAATGTCGCAAAAACGTCATAGCGCGGAATGAGGTCAAAAATGTTCCAAAAACGTCAAAAATGATGTCAAAAATGTCACAAAAAAGTCATACGGCGGGATGAGGTCAAAAATGTCACAAAAACGTCATACCACGGTACGAGGTCAAAAACTTCACATAAACGTTATACCGCGGGATGAGGTCAAAAATGTAACAAAACCTCATCCCGCGGGATGATGTCAAAAATCTCAGAGAAAGGTCATACCGCGGGAAGAGGTCAAAAATTTCAAAAAAACGTTATTCGGCGGGATAATGTCAAAAATGTCACAAAAACGTAATACGGGGGGATAATGTCAAAAATGTCACAAAAAGGTCAAAATTGTCACAAAAACGACATACCACGGTATGATGTCAAAAATGTCACAAAAACGTCAAACCGCGGAATGATGTCAAAAATGTCACAAAAACGTCACATCGTGGGATGAGGTCAAAAATGTCACAAAAACGTTATACCGCGTAATGAGGTCAAAAACGTCACAAAAGTCACAAAAACGTCAAACCGCGGTATGAGGTCAAAAATGTCACAAAAACGTCATACGGCAAGATGATGTCAAAAATGTCACAAAAATTTCATACCGCGGAATGAGGTCAAAAATGTTACAAAAAGGATAAAAATGTCACAAAAAAGTCATGAAGCGGTATGAGGTCAAAAATCTCAGAAAAAGGTCATACCGCGGGATGAGGTCAAGAATTTCACAAAAACGTTATCCCGCGATATGAGGTCAAAAACGTCACAAAAAGGTCAACAATGTCGCAAAAACGTCATACCGCGGCATGAGGTCAAAAATGTTACAAAAACGTCATTCCGCGGGATGAGGTCAAAAATGTCTCAAACACATCATACCGCGGGATGATGTCAAAAATGTCACAAAAAGGTCAAAAATGTCTCAAAAACGTGATACCGCGGTATGAGGTCAAAAATGTCAAAAAAAGTCATACCGCTGTATGAGGTCAAAAACATCACAAACGTCACAAAAACGTCATACCTTGGTATGAGGTCAAAAATGTCACAAAAACGTCATAAAAATTTAAAAAATGATGCAAAAACGTCATACCGCGGTATGAGGTCAAAAAACTCAGAAAAAGGTCATACCGCGGGATGAGGTCAAAAATGTCACAAAAACTTCATATCGCGGTATGATGTCAAAAATGATGCAAAAACGTCATACCGCAGTATGAGGTCAAAAACGTCACGAAAACGTCATACGTTGACATTTTATGAGGTCAAAAATCACAGAAAAAGGTCAGGCACCCGCTGGATTAGTCGCAAAAATTTCATTAAAACGTTGTCCCCGCAGTATAAAGTAAATGTCAGTAAAAAGGTGCAAAATGCGTCAAAAACACACATCATGGATTAGTCAATAAAATGGCCTCAAAAACGGGGCTGCAGGCGCTGAAGAGACAAAGCTGCCCAAAAGGTCAAAATGGTCACAAAAGTCATAAAGCGATATGAAGTCAAAAATGTCACAAAAACTTCATACCGTGGAATGAGGTCAAAAATGTTCCAAAAAGGTCAAAAATGTCACAAAAAAATCATAAAGCGGTATGAAGTCAAAAATGACACAAAAGCGTCATACCGCGGTCTGAGGTCAAAAATATCACAAAAAGGTCAAAAATGTCACAAAAAGGTCAAGAATGTCACATAAAGGTCATGCCGCGGGATGAGGTCAAAAATGTCACAAAAACGTCATACCGCGGTATGAGGTCAAAAATGTCACAAAAACGTCATACCGCAGGATGAGGTCAAAAATCCCTCAAAAGCGTCATACCGCTGGATGATGTCAAAAATGTCACAAAAATTTCAAACCGCGATATGAGGTCAAAAATGTCACAAAAACGTCATACGGCGGGATGATGTCAAAAATGTCACAAAAACGTCATAAATTTCACGTCAAAAATTTCACAAAAACGTTATACAGCGGGATGAGGTCAAAAATGTCACAAAAACGTTATACCGCGGTATGAGGTCAAAAATGTCACAAAAACGTCAAATGGCGGGATAATGTAAAAAATGTCATAAAAAAGGTCCAAAATGTCACAAAAACGTCATACCGCGGTATGAGGTCAAAAATGTCACAAAAACGTCATACCGCAGGATGAGGTCAAAAATGTCTCAAAAACGTCACACCGCGGAATCATGTCAAAAATGTCACAAAAACGTCATACCCGTCATACCGCGTGATGAGGTCAAAAATGTCAGAAAAACGTCATACCGCGGGATGAGGTCAAAAATGTCACAAAAACGTCATACCGCGGAATCATGTCAAAAATGTCACAGAAACAGCATACCACGGTATGATGTCAAAAATGTCACAAAAACGTCAAAAATGTCACAAAATGATCAAAAATGTCAAAAAAAAGTCATACCGCGGTATGATGTCAAAAATGACACAAAAATTTCATGCCGCAGTATGAGGTCAAAAATGTCACAAAAAGTTCAAAAATGTCACAAAAACGTCATACCGTGGAATGAGGTCAAAAATGTCACAAAAACGTCAAACCGCGGGATGAGGTCAAAAATGTCACGAAAACGTCATACCGCGGTATGTCAAAAATGTCAAAAAAACGACATACCGCGGGATGAGGTCAAAAATGTCACAAAAATGTCATACCAAGGGATGAGGTCGAAAATGTCACAGAAACGTCATACCGCGGTAAGAGGTCAAAAATGTCACAAAAACGTCATACCGCGGGATGAGGTCGAAAATGTCACAGAAACGTCATACCGCGGTAAGAGGTCAAAAATGTCACAAAAACGTCATACCGCGGGATGAGGTCAAAAATGTCACAAAAACGTCAAACCGCGGGATGAGGTCAAAAATGTCACAAAAAGGTCAAAAATGTCACAAAAACGTCATACCGTGGAATGAGGTCAAAAATGTCACAAAAATGTCATACCACGGGATGAGGTCGAAAATGTCACAGAAACATCATACCGCGGTAAGAGGTGAAAAATGTCACAAAAACGTCATACCGCGGGATGAGGTCGAAAACGTCACAAAAAGGTCGAAGATCTCACAAAAACGTCATACCGTCGTATGAGGTCAAAAATGTCACAAAGAGGTCAAAAATGTCATAAAACCGTTATACCGCGTTATGAGGTCAAAAATGTCACAAAAAGGTAAAAAATGTCACAAAAAAGTCATACCGCTTTAGTAGTTCAAAAATGTCACAAAAACGTCATACCGCGGGATGATGTCAAAAATGTCACAAAAACGTCATACCGCGGGATGATGTCAAAAATGTCATAAAAATTTCATACCGCGGTATGAGGTCAGAAATGTCAGAAAAAGATCAAAAATGTCACAAAAACTTCATACCGCGGTATTAGGTCAAAATTGTCCCAAAAACGTTATACCGCGAGATTAAGTCTAAAATGTCACAAAAACGTCATACCGCGGAATCATGTCAAAAATGTCACAAAAAGGTCAAAAATGTAACAAAAACGTCATTCCTCGGGATCATGTTAAAAATGTCATAAAAAGGTCAAAAATGTCTCAAAAATTGAGGTCAAAAATCTCAGAAAAATGTCATTCAGCGGAATGAGGTCAGAAATTTCACAAAAACGTTATACCGCGGAATGAGGTGAAAAATGTCACAAAAACGTCATACCGCAGAATCATGTCAAAAATGTCACAAAAAGGTCAAATATGTCACAAAAACGTCATACCGCGGCATGAAGTCAAAAATGTCACAAAAACGTCATACCGCGGAATCATGTCAAAAACGTCACAAAAAGGTCAAAAATGTCACAAAAAGGTCAAAAATGTCACAAAAACGTCATACCGCGGTATGAGGTCAAAAATGTCACAAAAACGTCATACCGCGGTATGAAGTCAAAAATGTCACAAAAACGTCATACCGCGGTATGAGGTCAAAAATGTCAGAAGAATGTCATACCGCGGTATGAGGTCAAAAATGTCACGAAAACGTCATACAGCGGGATGAGGTCAAAAATGTCACAAAAACGTTGTACCTCGGTATGAGATCAAAAATGTCACAAAAAGGTCAAAAATTTCTCAAAGAGGTCATACCGCGGGGTGAGGTCAAAAATGTCACAAAAACATCATACCGCGGGATGAGGTCAAAAATCACACAAAAACGTCATACCGCGGGATGATGTCAAAAATTTCACATAAAAGTCATACCGTGTTATGAGGTCAGAAATGTCACAAAAAAGTCATACCGCGGGATGAGGTCAAAGACGTCACAAAAAGGTCAAAAATGTCACATAAAAGTCATACCGCGGTATGAGGTCAAGAATGTCACGAAAACGTCATACCGCGGTATGAGGTCAACAACGTCACGACAAGGTCAAAAATGTCACAAAAACGTCATACCGCGGTAAGAGGTCAAAAATGTCACGAAAAAGGTCATACCGCGGGATGAGGTCAAAAATGTCACAAAAATGTAATACGGCGGGAAGATGTCAAAAATGTCACAAAAATTTCATACCGCGGTTTGAGGTCAAATATGTCAAAAAAAACTCATTTTTTGGTCAAAAGGTCAAAAATGTCGCAAAAAAGGTCATACCGCAGTCTGAGGTCAAAAATGTCACAAAAACGTCATACCACGTTATGAGGTCAGAAAAGTCTCAAAAACGTCAGATGAGGTCAAAAATGTCACAAAAACGTCATACCACGTTATGAGGTCAGAAATGTCTCAAAAACGTCAGATGAAGTCAAAAATGTCACAAAAACGTCAGATGAGGTCAGAAATGTCACAAAAACGTGATACCGCGGTATGAGGTCAAAAATGTCACAAAAACGTCATACCGTGGGATGATGTCAAAAATGTCACAAAAACGTCATACTGCGGTATGAGGTCAAACACGTCACAAAAATCACAAAAACGTCATACCGCGCGGCATGAGGTCAAAAATGTCACAAAAACGTCATACTGCGGTATGAGGTCAAACACGTCACAAAAATCACAAAAACGTCATTCCGCGCGGTATGAGGTCAAAAATGTCACAAAAACGTCATACTGCGTTATGAGGTCAAAAACGTCACAAAAAGGTAAAAAATGTGGCAAAAACGTCATACCGCGGTATGTGGTCAAAAATGTCACAAAAACGTCATACCACGGTATGAGGTCAAAAATCTCAGAAAAAGGTCATAGCGCGGGATGAGGTCAAAAATTTCACAAAAACGTTATACCGCAGGATGAGGGCAAAAACGTCACAAAAGTCACAAAAACGTCATACAGCGGAATGAGGTCAAAAATGTCTGAAAAACGTCATACCGCGGTATGAGATCAAAAATGTCACAAAAACGTCATACGGCGGGATGATGTCAAAAATGTCACAAAAATTTCATACCACGGAATGAGGTCAAAAATGTTCCAAAAAAGTCAAAAATTTCACAAAAACGCCATACCGCGGTCTGAGTTAAAAAATGTCACAAAGAGGTCAAAAATGTCGCAAAAACGTTCTACCGCGGTATGAGGTCAAAAATGCCTAAAAAACGTCACACCGCGGGATGATGTCAAAAATGTCACAAAAAGGTCAAAAATGTCTCAAAAACGTCATACTGCGGGATGATGTATAAAAGGTCACAAAAATTTCATACCGCAGTATGATGTCAAAAATGTCACAAAAACGTCATAACGCGGGATGAGGTAAAAAATGTCACAAAAACGTCACATCGCGGGATGAGGTCAAAACTGTCATAAAAACGTCATACGGCGGGATGATGTCAAAAATGGCAATAAAATTTCATACCTCGGCATGAGGTCAAAAATGTCACAAAAACGTCAAAAATGTCACAAAAACGTCATACCGCGGTGTGAGGTACAAAATGTCACAAAAACGTCAAAAATGTTACAAAAACGTTACACCGCGGAATGATGTCAAAAATGTCGCAAAAACGTTCTACCGCGGTATGAGGTCAAAAATGCCTAAAAAACGTCACACCGCGGGATGATGTCAAAAATGTCACAAAAACGTCACATCGCGGGATGAGGTCAAAAATGTCACAAAAACGTCATACCGCGGTATGAGGTCAAAAATGTCACAAAAAGGTCAAAAATGTCACAAAAACGTCATACCACGGGATCATGTCAAAAATGTCACAAAAAGGTCAAAAATGTCACAAAAACGTCATACCGCGGGATGATGTCAAAAATGTCACGAAAATTTCATCCCGCAGTATGATGTCAAAAATGCCTCAAAAACGTCATGCCGCGGGATGAGGTCAAAAATGTCACAAAAAGGTCAAAAATGTCTCAAAAGCGTCACACCGCGGTATGAGGTCAAAAATTTCACAAAAACGTCGTACCGCGGTATGAGGTCAAAATTGTCACATGAACGTCATACTGCGGAATGATGTCAAAAATGTCACAAAAAGGTAAAATATGTCACAAAAAAGTCATACCGCGTTATTAGGTCAAAACTTGCACGAAAAGGTCAAAAATGTCGAAATACGTCATATCGCGGGATGAGGTCAAAAATGTCACAAAAACGTCATACCGCGGGATGATGTCAAAAATGTCACAAAAAGGTCAAAAATGTCGCAAAAACGTCATACCGCGGGATGAGGTCCAAAATGTCACAATAACTTCATACCGCGGAATGATGTCAAAAATTTCACAAAAAAGTCATACCGCGGGATGATGTCAAAAATGTCACAAAAACGTTATGCCGCGGAATCATGTCAAAAATGTCACAAAAAGGTCAAAAATTTCACAAAAACGTCATACCGCGGAATCATGTCAAAAATGTCACAAAAAGGTCAAGAATGTCACAAAAACGTCATACCGCGGGATGATGTCAAAAATGTCACGAAAATTTCATACCGCGGTATGACGTCAAAATTGTCATATAAACGTCATACTGCGGTATGAGGTCAAAAATGTCACAAAAACGTCATACCGCGGTATGAGGTCAAAAACGTCACAAAAGTCACAAAAAAATCATACCGCGGTATGAGGTCAAAAATGTCACAAAAACGTCATACGGCGGGATGATGTCAAAAATGTCACAAAAACTTCATACCACGGTATGAGGTCAAAAACGTCACAAAAAAGTCTAAAATGTCACAAAAACGTCATACCGCGGTGTGAAGTCAAAAATGTCACAAAAACGGTATGCCGCGGAATGTTGTCAAAAATGTCACAAAAACGTCATACAGTGGGATGATGTCAAAAATATCAAAAAATTTCATACCGCATTATGATGCCAAAAATGTTACAAAAACGTCATACCGCCGGATGATGTCAAAAATGTCACAAAAATTTCATACCGCAGTATGATGTCAAAAAAGTCACAAAAACGTAATAACGTGGGATGAGGTCAAAAATGTCACAAAAATTTCATACCACGGAATGAGGTCAAAAATGTCACAAAAAGGTCAAAAATGTCACAAAAACGTCATACCGTGGTATGAGGTCAAAAATGTCGCAAATATGTCATACCGCGGTATGAGGTCAAAAATGTCACAAAAAGGTCAAAAATGTCACAAAAACGTCATACCGCTGTATGAGGTCCAAAATGTCACAAAAACTTCATACCGCGGAATGATGTCAAAAATGTCAGAAAAACGTCATAACGCGGTATGAGGTCAAAAATGTCACAAAAACGTCATACGGCGGGATGATGTCAAAAATGTTCCAAAAAGGTCAAAAATGTCACAAAAACGTCATACCGCGGTATGAGGTCAAAAACGTCACAAAAGTCACAAAAACGTCAAACCGCGGTATGAGGTCAAAAATGTCACAAAAACGTCATACGGCGGGATGATGTCAAAAATGTTCCAAAAAGGTCAAAAATGTCACAAAAACGTCATGCCGCGTAATGTTGTCAAAAATGTCAAAAAAATTTCATACCGCAGTATGATGTCAAAAATGTCACAAAAACGTCATACCGGGGGATGATGTCAAAAATGTCACAAAAATTTTATACCGCAGTATGATGTCAAAAATGCCTCAAAAACGTCATACGGCGGGATGATGTCAAAAATGTCACAAAAAAGTCAAAAATGTCACAAAAACGTCATACCACGGTATGAGGTCAAAAATGTCACAAAAATGTCATACCGCAGTATGATGTCAAAAATGCCTAAAAAACGTCATACCACGGGATGATGTCAAAAGTGTCACAAAAAGGTCAAAAATGTCGAAAAACGTCATATCGCGGGATGAGGTCAAACATGCCACAAAAACGTCATACCGCGGTATGAGGTCAAAAATGTCACAAAAACGTCATACTGCGGAATGATGTCAAAAATGTAACAAAAAGTTAAAAATGTCACAAAAACGTCATACCGCGGTATGAGGTCAAAACTTGCACAAAAAGGTGTAAAATGTCGAAAAACGTCAAATCGCGGGACGAGGTCAAAAATGTCACAAAAACGTCATAGCGCGGTATGAGGTGAAAAACGTCACAGAAGTCACAAAAACGTCATACCGCGGTAAAATGTCAAAAATGTCGCAAATACGTCATACCGCGGTATGAGGTCAAAAATTTCACAAAAACCTCATACCGCGGAATGATGTCAAAAATTTCACAAAAGAGTCATTCCGCGGGATGATGTCAAAAATGTCACAAAAACGTCATAACGCGGTCTGATGTCAAAAATGTCACAAAAACGTCATACCACGGAATCATGTCAAAAATGTCACAAAAACGTCATACCGCGGTATGAGGTCAAAAATGTCACAAAAACGTTATACCGCGGGATGAAGTCTAAAATATCACAAAAACGTCATACCGCGGTATGAGGTCAAAAATGTCACAAAAACGTCATACCGCGGGATGAGGTCAAAATTCCTCAAAAATGTCACACCATGGCATGATGTCAAAAATGTCACAAAAATGTCAAAAATGTCTCAAAAACGTGATACCGCGATATGAGGTCAAAAATGTCACAAAAACGTCATACCACGGGATGAGGTCAAAAATGTTACAAAAAGGTCAAAAATGTCACAAAAAGTTCAAAAATGTCACTTAAAAGTCATACCCCGGCATGAGGTCAAAAATGTCACAAAAACGTCATACCGCGTTATGAGGTCAAAAATGTCACAAAAAGGTCAAAAATGACACAAAAACGTTACACCGCGTTATGAGGTCAAAAATGTCACAAAAACATCATACCGCGGAATAATGTCAAAAATGTCACAAAAACGTCATATGAGGTAAAAAATGTCGCAAAAACGCCATACCGCGGGATGAGGTGAAAAATGTCACAATAACGTCATACGGCGGGATGATTTCAAAAATGTCAAAAAAATTTCATATTGCGGTATGAGGTCAAAAATGTCACAAAAACGTCATACCGCGGAATCATGTCAAAAATGTCACAAAAAGGTTAAAAATGTCACAATAACGTCAAACCGCGTAATGATGACAAAAATTTCACAAAAACGTCATATCGCGGGATGAGGTCAAAAAAGTCAGAAAAAAGGCCTTTCCGCGGTATGAGGTCAAAAATGTCGCAAAAACGTCATACCGCGGTATGACGTAAAAAAGTTCACAAAAACGTTATACCGCGGGATGAAGTCAAAAATGTCACAAAAACGTCACAAAAAAGTCAAAAATGTCGCAAAAACGTCATACCGCGGTATGAGGTCAAAAATGTTACAAAAACGTCATACTGCGGGATGATGTCAAAAATGCTTCAAAAACGTCACACCGCGGGATGAGGTCAAAAATGTCACAAAAATGTCAAAAATGTCTCAAAAACGTGACACCGCGGTATGAGGTCAAAAATGTCAGAAAAACATCATACCGCGGGATGAGGTCAAAAATCACAGGATGATGTCAAAAATGTCAAGAAAAGGTCAAAAATGTCACAAAAACGTCAAACCACGGTATGATGTCAAAAATGTCACAAAGACGTCACATTGCAGGATGAGGTCAAAAATGTCACAAAAAAGTCACAAAAACGTCATACCGCGGAATGAGGTCAAAACTGTCGCAAAAACGTCATACCGCAGGATGAAGTCAAAAATGTCACAAAAACGTCATACCGCGGAATCACGTCAAAAAGTTCACAAAAACGTTATACCGCGGGATGAAGTCAAAAATGTCACAAAAACGTCATACGGCGGGATGATGTCAAAAATGTCACAAAAAAGTCAAAAATGTCACAAAAACGTCATACCGCGGTATGAGGTCAAAAATGTCGCAAAAACGTCATACCGCGGAATGAGGTCAAAAATGTTCCAAAAACGTCAAAAATGATGTCAAAAATGTCACAAAAAAGTCATAAGGCGGGATGAGGTCAAAAATGTCACAAAAACGTCATACCACGGTACGAGGTCAAAAACTTCACATAAACGTTATACCGCGGGATGAGGTCAAAAATGTAACAAAACCTCATCCCGCGGGATGATGTCAAAAATCTCAGAAAAAGGTCATACCGCGGGAAGAGGTCAAAAATTTCAAAAAAACGTTATTCGGCGGGATAATGTCAAAAATGTCACAAAAACGTAATACGGGGGGATAATGTCAAAAATGTCACAAAAAGGTCAAAATTGTCACAAAAACGACATACCACGGTATGATGTCAAAAATGTCACAAAAACGTCAAACCGCGGAATGATGTCAAAAATGTCACAAAAACGTCACATCGTGGGATGAGGTCAAAAATGTCACAAAAACGTTATACCGCGTAATGAGGTCAAAAACGTCACAAAAGTCACAAAAACGTCAAACCGCGGTATGAGGTCAAAAATGTCACAAAAACGTTATACCGCGTAATGAGGTCAAAAACGTCACAAAAGTCACAAAAACGTCAAACCGTGGAATGACGTCAACAATGTCACAAAAACGTCATACCGCGGGATGATGTCAAAAATGTCACAAAAACGTCATACCGCGGTATGAGGTCAAAAATGTTCCAAAAAGGATAAAAATGTCACAAAAAAGTCATGAAGCGGTATGAGGTCAAAAATCTCAGAAAAAGGTCATACCGCGGGATGAGGTCAAGAATTTCACAAAAACGTTATCCCGCGATATGAGGTCGAAAACGTCACAAAAAGGTCAACAATGTCGCAAAAACGTCATACCGCGGCATGAGGTCAAAAATGTCACAAAAACGTCATACCGCGGTATGATGTCAAAAATGTCACAAAAAGGTCAAAAATGTCTCAAAAACGTGATACCGCGGTATGAGGTCAAAAATGTCACAAAAAAGTCATACCGCTGTATGAGGTCAAAAACATCACAAACGTCACAAAAACGTCATACCTTGGTATGAGGTCAAAAATGTCACAAAAATGTCATAAAAATTTTAAAAATGATGCAAAAACGTCATACCGCGGTATGAGGTCAAAAAACTCAGAAAAAGGTCATACCGCGGGATGAGGTCAAAAATGTCACAAAAACTTCATATCGCGGTATGATGTCAAAAATGATGCAAAAACGTCATACCGCAGTATGAGGTCAAAAACGTCACGAAAACGTCATACGTTGACATTTTATGAGGTCAAAAATCACAGAAAAAGGTCACACCGCGGGATGAGGTCAAAAATTTCACAAAAACGTTATCCCGCAGTATGAAGTAAAAAATGTCACAAAAAGGCAAAAATGTCACAAAAACATCATACCGCGGGATTAGGTCAAAAATGCCTCAAAAACGTCATACGGCGGGAAGAGGTCAACAATGTTCCAAAACGGTCAAAAATGTCACAAAAAAGTCATAAAGCGATATGAAGTCAAAAATGTCACAAAAACTTCATACCGTGGAATGAGGTCAAAAATGTTCCAAAAAGGTCAAAAATGTCACAAAAAAGTCATAAAGCGGTATGAAGTCAAAAATGACACAAAAGCGTCATACCGCGGTCTGAGGTCAAAAATATCACAAAAAGGTCAAAAATGTCACAAAAAGGTCAAGAATGTCACATAAAGGTCATGCCGCGGGATGAGGTCAAAAATGTCACAAAAACGTCATACCGCGGTATGAGGTCAAAAATGTCACAAAAATTTCATACCGCGGTATGAGGGCAAAAATCTCAGAAAAAGGTCATACCGCGGGATGAGGTCAAAAAATTCACAAAAACGTCATACCGCGGAATGAGGTCAAAAATGTCAAAAAAACGTCATACCGCAGGATCATGTAAAAAAATGGCATAAAAAGGACAAAAATGTCTCAAAAAAGTCATAAAGCGGTATGAAGTCAAAAATGACACAAAAGCGTCATACCGCGGTATGAGGTCAAAAATGTCACAAAAACGTCATACCGCAGGATGAGGTCAAAAATTCCTCAAAAACGTCATACCGCTGGATGATGTCAAAAATGTCACAAAAATTTCAAACCGCGATATGAGGTCAAAAATACAACAAAAACGTCATACGGCGGGTTGATGTCAAAAATGTCACAAAAACGTCATAAATTTCACGTCAAAAATTTCACAAAAACGTTATACAGCGGGATGAGGTCAAAAATGTCACAAAAACGTTATACCGCGGTATGAGGTCAAAAATGTCACAAAAACGTCATACCGCGGAATCATGTTGAAAATCTCACAAAAACGTCATACCGCGGGATGAGGTAAAAAATGTCACAAAAACGTCAAATGGCGGGATAATGTAAAAAATGTCATAAAAAAGGTCCAAAATGTCACAAAAACGTCATACCGCGGGATGATGTCACAAATGTCACAAAAACGTCATACCGCGGGATGATGTCAAAAATGTCATAAAAATTTCATACCGCGGTATGAGGTCAGAAATGTCAGAAAAAGATCAAAAATGTCACAAAAACTTCATACCGCGGTATTAGGTCAGAATTGTCACAAAAAGGTCAAAAATGTAACAAAAACGTCATACCTCGGGATCATGTTAAAAATGTCATAAAAAGGTCAAAAATGTCTCAAAAATTGAGGTCAAAAATCTCAGAAAAATGTCATTCCGCGGAATGAGGTCAGAAATTTCACAAAAACGTTATACCGCGGAATGAGGTGAAAAATGTCACAAAAACGTCATACCGCAGAATCATGTCAAAAATGTCACAAAAATGTCAAATATGTCACAAAAACGTCATACTGCGGCATGAAGTCAAAAATGTCACAAAAACGTCATACCGCGGAATCATGTCAAAAACGTCACAAAAAGGTCAAAAATGTCACAAAAAGGTCAAAAATGTCACAAAAACGTCATACCGCGGTATGAGGTCAAAAATGTCACAAAAACGTCATACCGCGGTATGAAGTCAAAAATGTCACAAAAACGTCATACCGCGGTATGAGGTCAAAAATGTCAGAAAAATGTCATACCGCGGTATGAGGTCAAAAATGTCACGAAAACGTCATACAGCGGGATGAGGTCAAAAATGTCACAAAAACGTTGTACCTCGGTATGAGATCAAAAATGTCACAAAAAGGTCAAAAATTTCTCAAAGAGGTCATACCGCGGGGTGAGGTCAAAAATGTCACAAAAACATCATACCGCGGGATGAGGTCAAAAATCACACAAAAACGTCATACCGCGGGATGATGTCAAAAATTTCACATAAAAGTCATACCGTGTTATGAGGTCAGAAATGTCACAAAAAAGTCATACCGCGGTGTGAGGTCAAAAATGTCACAAAAACGTCATACCGCGGAATCATGTCAAAAATGTCACAAAAACGTCATACCGCGTGATGAGGTCAAAAATGTCAGAAAAACGTCATACCGCGGGATGAGGTCAAAAATGTCACAAAAACGTCATACCACCTTATGAGGTCAAAAATCTCAGAAAAAGGTCATACCGCGGGATGAGGTCAAAAATTTCACAAAAACGTTATACCGCAGTATGAGGTCAAAAATGCCTCAAAAACGTCAAACCGCTGGATGATGTCAAAAATGTCACAGAAAGGTCAAAAATGTCACAAAAACGTTATTCCGCGGGATGAGGTCAAAAATTCCTCAAAAACGTCATTCCGCTGGATGAGGTCAAAAATGTCACAAAAACGTCATACCGCGGGATGAGGTCAACAATGTCACAACAACGTCATATGGCGGGATAATGTAAAAAATGTCATAAAAAAGGTCAAAAATGTCACAGAAACGGCATACCACGGTATGATGTCAAAAATGTCACAAAAACGTCATACCGTGGAATGATGTCAAAAATGTCACAAAAACGTCACATCGCGGGATGAGGGCAAAAATGTCACAAAAACGTCATACCGCGGGATGAGGTCAACAATGTCACAAAAACGTTATACCGCGGTATGATGTCAAAAATGTCATAAAAAGGTCAAAAATGTCATAAAAAGATCAAAAATGTCATAAAAAAGTCATACCGCGGTATGATGTCAAAAATGTCACAAATAGATCAAAAATGTCACAAAAAAGTCATACCGCGGTATGAGGTCAAAAATGTCACAAAAACGTCATACCGCGGAGTCATGTCAAAAATGTCACAAAAACGTCATACCGCGGGATGAGGTCAAAAATTTCACAAAAACGTCATATGGCGGGATAATGCAAAAAATGTCATAAAAAAGGTCAAAAATGTCACAGAAACAGCATACCACGGTATGATGTCAAAAATGTCACAAAAACGTCAAAAATGTCACAAAATGATCAAAAATGTCAAAAAAAAGTCATACCGCGGTATGACGTCAAAAATGACACAAAAATTTCATGCCGCAGTATGAAGTCAAAAATGTCACAAAAAGGTCAAAAATGTCACAAAAACGTCATACCGTGGAATGAGGTCAAAAATGTCACAAAAACGTCAAACCGCGGGATGAGGTCAAAAATGTCACGAAAACGTCATACCGCGGTATGTCAAAAATGTCAAAAAAACGACATACCGCGGGATGAGGTCAAAAATGTCACAAAAATGTCATACCACGGGATGAGGTCGAAAATGTCACAGAAACGTCATACCGCGGTAAGAGGTCAAAAATGTCACAAAAACGTCATACCGCGGGATGAGGTCAAAAATGTCACAAAAACGTCAGATGAGGTCAAAAATTTCACAAAAATGTCATACCGCGGGATGAGGTCAAAAATGTCACAAAAACGTCAGATGAGGTCAAAAATTTCACAAAAACGTCATACCGCGGGATGAGGTCGAAAACGTCACAAAAAGGTCGAAGATCTCACAAAAACGTCATACCGTCGTATGAGGTCAAAAATGTCACAAAGAGGTCAAAAATGTCATAAAACCGTTATACCGCGTTATGAGGTCAAAAATGTCACAAAAAGGTAAAAAATGTCACAAAAAAGTCATACCGCTTTAGTAGGTCAAAAATGTCACAAAAACGTCATACCGCGGGATGATGTCACAAATGTCACAAAAACGTCATACCGCGGGATGATGTCAAAAATGTCATAAAAATTTCATACCGCGGTATGAGGTCAGAAATGTCAGAAAAAGATCAAAAATGTCACAAAAACTTCATACCGCGGTATTAGGTCAAAATTGTCACAAAAACGTTATACCGCGAGATTAAGTCTAAAATGTCACAAAAACGTCATACCGCGGAATCATGTCAAAATTGTCACAAAAAGGTCAAAAATGTAACAAAAACGTCATACCTCGGAATCATGTTAAAAATGTCATAAAAAGGTCAAAAATGTCTCAAAAATTGAGGTCAAAAATCTCAGAAAAATGTCATTCAGCGGAATGAGGTCAGAAATTTCACAAAAACGTTAAACCGCGGAATGAGGTGAAAAATGTCACAAAAACGTCATACCGCAGAATCATGTCAAAAATGTCACAAAAAGGTCAAATATGTCACAAAAACGTCATACCGCGGCATGAAGTCAAAAATGTCACAAAAACGTCATACCGCGGAATCATGTCAAAAACGTCACAAAAAGGTCAAAAATGTCACAAAAAGGTCAAAAATGTCACAAAAACGTCATACCGCGGTATGAGGTCAAAAATGTCACAAAAACGTCATACCGCGGTATGAAGTCAAAAATGTCACAAAAACGTTATACCGCGGTATGAGGTCAAAAATGTCAGAAAAATGTCATACCGCGGTATGAGGTCAAAAATGTCACGAAAACGTCATACAGCGGGATGAGGTCAAAAATGTCACAAAAACGTTGTACCTCGGTATGAGATCAAAAATGTCACAAAAAGGTCAAAAATTTCTCAAAGAGGTCATACCGCGGGGTGAGGTCAAAAATGTCACAAAAACATCATACCGCGGGATGAGGTCAAAAATCACACAAAAACGTCATACCGCGGGATGATGTCAAAAATTTCACATAAAAGTCATACCGTGTTATGAGGTCAGAAATGTCACAAAAAAGTCATACCGCGGTATGAGGTCAAAGACGTCACAAAAAGGTCAAAAATGTCACATAAAAGTCATACCGCGGTATGAGGTCAAGAATGTCACGAAAACGTCATACCGCGGTATGAGGTCAACAACGTCACGACAAGGTCAAAAATGTCACAAAAACGTCATACCGCGGTAAGAGGTCAAAAATGTCACGAAAAAGGTCATACCGCGGGATGAGGTCAAAAATGTCACAAAAACGTAATACGGCGGGAAGATGTCAAAAATGTCACAAAAATTTCATACCGCGGTTTGAGGTCAAAAATGTCTCAAAAACGTCAGATGAGGTCAAAAATGTCACAAAAACGTCACATCGCGGGATGAGGTCAAAAATGTCACAAAAACGTTATACCGCGTTATGAGGTCAAAAACGTCACAAAAGTCACAAAAACGTCAAACCGTGGAATGACGTCAACAATGTCACAAAAACGTCATACCGCGGGATGATGTCAAAAATGTCACAAAAACGTCATACCGCGGTATGAGGTCAAAAATGTCAGAAAAAGGTCAAAAATGTCACAAAAACTTTATACCGCGGTATTAGGTCAAAAATATCACAAAAGCGTTATACCGCGGGATTAAGTCAAAAATGTCACAAAAACGTAATACCGCAGTATGAGGTCTAAAATGTCACAAAAATTTCAAAAATATCACAAAAACGTCATGCCACGGTATGAGGTCAAAAATGTCACAAAAATGGCATATCGCGGGATGAGGTCAAAAATGTCACAAAAACGTCATACTGTGGTATAAGGTCAAAAATGTCACAAAAACGTCATCCCGCGGGATGAGGTCAAAAATGTCATAAAAACGTCATACCGCGGTATGAGGTCAAAAACGTCACGAAAACGTCATACCGTGGGATGAGGTCAAAAATGTCACAAAAACGTCAGATGAGGTCAAAAATTTCACAAAAATGTCATACCGCGGGATCATGTCAAAAATGTCATAAAAAGGTCAAAAATGTCTCAAAAACTTCATACAGCGGTATGAGGTCAAAAATGTCAGAAAAAGGTCAAAAATGTCACAAAAACGTCATACCGCGGGATCATGTAAAAAATGTCATAAAAAGATCAAAAATGTCTCAAAAACGTAATACCGCAGTATGAGGTCAAAAATGTCACAAAAAAGTCAAAAATGTCACAAAAACATCATACCGCGGGATGAGGTCAAAAATGCCTCAAAAACGTCATACGGCGGGATGAGGTCAAAAATGTCACAAAAACGTCATACGGCAGGATGATGTCAAAAATGTCACAAAAAGGTCAAAAATGTCACAAAAACGTCATACCACGGTATGATGTCAAAAATGTCACAAAAACGTCATACCGCGGAATTAGGTCAAAAAAGTCACAAAAACATCATACGGCAGGATGATGTCAAAAATGTCACAAAAAGGTCAAAAATGCCTCAAAAACGTCATACGGCGGGATGATGTCAAAAATGTCACAAAAATTTCATACCGTGGAATGAAGTCAAAAATGTTCCAAAAAGGTCAAAAATGTCACAAAAAAGTCATAAAGCGGAATGAAGTCAAAAATGACAAAAAAACGTAATACCGCGGTCTGAGGTCAAAAACATCACAAAAAGGTCAAAAATGTCACAAAAAGGTCAAGAATGTAACAAAAAAGTCATGCCGCGGGATGAGGTCAAAAATGTCACAAAAACGTCATACAGCAGGATGAAGTCAAAAATGTCGCAAAAACGTCAAACCGCGGGATGATGTCAAAAATGTCACAAAAACTTCATACCGCAGAATCATGTCAAAAATGCCACAAAAAGGTCAAAAATGTCAAAAAAACATCATACCGCGGGATCATGTCAAAATTGTCATAAAAAGGTCAAAAATGTCTCAAAAATTGAGGTAAAAATCTCAGAAAAAAGTCATACCGCGGGATGAGGTCAGATATTTAACAAAAACGTTATACCGCGGTATGAGGTAAAAAATGTCACAAAAAGGTCAAAAATGTTACAAAAACGTCATACCGAGGAATGATGTCAAAACTTGCACAAAAAGATCAAAACTGTCACAAAAACGTTATACCGCGGTGTGAGGTCAAAAATCTCAGAAAAAGGTCATACCGCGGGATGAGGTCAAAAATTTCACATAAACGTCATACCGCGGTCTGAGGTCAAAAATGTCACAAAAATTTCATACCGCAGTATGAGGTCAAAAATGTCACAGAAACGTCATACCGCGGGATGAGGTCAAAAATGTCGCAAAAAAGGTCATAGCGCAGTATGAGGTCAAAAGTGTCACAAAAACGTCATACCGCGGGATGAGGTTAAAAATGTCATAAAAACGTCATGCCGCGGTATGAGGTCAAAAACGTCCCGAAAACGTCAAATGAGGTCAAAAATGTCACAAAAACGTCATACCACGGTATGAGGTCAAAAATCTCAGAAAAAGGTCATACCGCGGGATGTGGTCAAAAATTTCACAAAAGCGCTATCCCGCAGTATGAGGTGAAAAATGTCAAAAAAAGGTCAAAAATGTGGCAAAAACGTCATACCGCGGTATGAGGTCAAAAATGTCACAAAAACGTCAAACCGAGGGATGAGGTCAAAAATGCCTCAAAAACGTCATACCGCGGGATGATGTCAAAAATGTCACAAAAAGGTCAAAAATGTCTCAAAAACGTGATACCGAGGTGTGAGGTAAAAAATGTCACAAAAACGTCATACCGCGGGATGAGGTCAAAAATGTCACAAAAACGTCATAACGCGGAATTCGGTCAAAAAAGTCACAAAAACATCATACCGCGGTATGAGGTCAAAAATGTCACAAAAACGTCGTACCGCGGTATGAGGTCAAAATTGTCACATGAACGTCATACTGCGGAATGATGTCAAAAATGTCACAAAAAGGTAAAAAATGTCACAAAAAAGTCATACCGCGTTATTAGGTCAAAACTTGCACGAAAAGGTCAAAAATGTCGAAATACGTCATATCGCGGGATGAGGTCAAAAATGTCACAAAAACGTCATACCGCGGGATGATGTCAAAAATGTCACAAAAAGGTCAAAAATGTCGCAAAAACGTCATACCGCGGGATGAGGTCCAAAATGTCACAATAACTTCATACCGCGGAATGATGTCAAAAATTTCACAAAAAAGTCATACCGCGGGATGATGTCAAAAATGTCACAAAAACGTTATGCCGCGGAATCATGTCAAAAATGTCACAAAAAGGTCAAAAATTTCACAAAAACGTCATACCGCGGAATCATGTCAAAAATGTCACAAAAAGGTCAAAAATGTCACAAAAAGGTCAAAAATGTCGCAAAAACGTCATACCGCTGTATGAGGTCCAACATGTCACAAAAACGTCATACCGCGGAATGATGTCAAAAATGTCACAAAAACGTCATACCGCGGGATTATGTCAAAAATGTCACAAAAACGTCATACCGCGGTAGGACGTCAAAAATGTCACAAAAACGTCATACCGCGGAAACATGTAAAAAATGTCACAAAAATGTCACAAAAACGTCATTCCGCGGGATCATGTCAAAAATGTCATAAAAAGATCAAAAATGTCTCAAAAACGTCATACCGCGGTATGAAGTCAAAAATGTCGCAAATACGTCATTCCGCAGAATGAGGTCAAAAATGTCACAAAAATGTCAAAAATGTCACAAAAACGTCATACCGCGGTATGAGGTCAAAAATGTCACCAAAACGTCAAACCGCGGAATAATGGAAAAAATGTCACAAAAATGTCACAAAAACGTCATGCCGCCGGATCATGTCAAAAATGTCGTAAAAAGATCAAAAATGTCTCAAAAACGTCATACCGCGGAATGAAGTAAAAAATGTCACAAAAACGTCATCCCGCGGTATGAGGTCAAAAATGTCACAAAAACGTCATACCGCGGAATCATGTCAAAAATGTCACAAAAAGGTCAAAATGTCACAAAAACGTCATACCGTGGTATGAGGTCAAAAATGTCACAAAAACGTCATACGGCGGGATGATGTCAAAAATGTCCCAAAAAGGTCAAAAATGTCACAAAAACGTCATACCGCGGTATAAGGTCAAAAATGTCACAAAAACGTCATACGGCGGGATGATGTCAAAAATGTCCCAAAAAGGTCAAAAACATCACAAAAACATCATCCCGCGGTATGAGGTCAAAAACGTCAAAAAAGTCACAAACACGTCATACCGCGGTATGATGTCAAAAATGTCACAAAAACTTCATACCACGGAATGAGGTCAAAAATGTCACAAAAACGTCATGCCGCGGAATGTTGTCAAAAATGTCACAAAAATTTCATACCGCGGTATGATGTCAAAAATGTCACAAAAAGGTAAAAAATGTCACAAAAACGTCATACCGCGGAATCATGTAAAAAATGTCACAAAAAAGTCAAAAATGTCACAAAAACGTCATACCGCGGTATGAGGTCAAAAATGTCACAAAAACGTTATACCGCGGGATGAGGTCAAAAATGTCACAAAAACGTCAAATGAGGTATGAGGTCAAAAATGTCACAAAAACGTCATACCGCGGAATCATGTAAAAAATGTCAAAAAAGGTCAAAAATGTCACAAAAACGTTCTACCACGGTATGAGGTCAAAAATGTCACAAAAACGTCATACCGCGGTATGAGGTCAAAAACGTCACAAAAGTCACAAAAATTTCATACCACGGTATGAGGTCAAAAATGTCACAAAAACGTCATTCCGCGGTATGAGGTTGAAAATGTCACAAAAACGTCATACGTTTTGAGGTCAAATGAGGTCGTTCTACCACGGTATGAGGTCAAAAATGTCACAAAAACGTCAAAAACGTCACAAAAGTCACAAAAATTTCATACCACGGTATGAGGTCAAAAATTTCACAAAAACGTCATTCCGCGGTATGATGTCAAAAACGTCACAAAAGTCACAAAAACGTCATACCGCGGTATGAGGTCAAAAATGTCGCAAATACGTCATTCCGCGGTATGAGGTCAAAAATGTCACAAAAAGGTCAAAAATGTCGCAAAAACGTCATACCGCTGTATGAGGTCAAAAATGTCACAAAAACGTCATACCGCGGAATGATGTCAAAAATGTCACAAAAACGTCATACCGCGGGATTATGTCAAAAATGTCACAAAAACGTCATACCGCGGAATCATGTAAAAAATTTCACAAAAATGTCACAAATACGTCATTCCGCGGTATGAGGTCAAAAATGTCATAAAAAGATCAAAAATGTCTCAAAAACGTCATACCGCGGTATGAAGTCAAAATTATCACAAAAACGTCCTACCGCGGTGTGAGGTCAAAAATGTCACAAAAACGTCATGCCGCGGAATCATGTCAAAAATGTCACAAAAAGGTCAAAAATTGTCACAAAAAGGTCATACTGCGGTATGAGGTCAAGAATGTCACAAAAACGTCATACCGTGATGAGGTCAAAAATTTCACAAAAACGTCACACCGCGGTATGAGGTCAAAATTGTCACATAAACGTCATGCTGCGAAATGATGTCAAAAATGTCACAAAAAGGTGAAAAATGTCACAAAAACGTCATACCGCGGGATGAGGTCAAAACTTGCACAAAAAGGTCAAAAATGTCGCAAAAACGTCATATCGCGTGATGAGGTCAAAAATGTCACAAAAACGTCGTACCGCGGTATGAGGTTAAAAACGTCACAAAAGTCACAATAACGTCATGCCGCGGTATGAGATCAAAAATGTCGCAAAAACCTCATATCGCGGAATGATGTCAAAAATTTCACAAAAAAGTCATTCCGCGGGATGATGTCAAAAATGTCACAAAAACGTCATACCGCGGTATGAGGTCAAAAATGTCTCAAAAACGTCATACAGCGGAATCATGTAAAAAATGTCACAAAAAGGTCAAAAGTTTCACAAAAACGTCATAACGCGGTATGAGGTCAAAAATGTCACGAAAACGTCATACCGCGTTTGAGGTCAAAAATGTCACAAAAACGTTAAACTGCGGGATGAGGTCAAAAATGTCACAAAAACGTCATACCGCGGAATGATGTCAAAAATGTCACAAAAACGTCATACCGCGGAATCATGTAAAAAATGTCAAAATGAGGTCAAAAATTTCACAAAAACGTCATACCGCGGTATGAGGTCAAAAATGTCACAAAAACGTCATACCGCGGAATCATGTAAAAAATGTCAAAAAAGGTCAAAAATGTCGCAAATACGTCATTCCGCGATATGAGGTCAAAAATTTCACACAAAGGTCAAAAATGTCACAAAAACGTCATACCGCTGTATGATGTCAAAAATGTCACAAAAACGTCATACCGCGGGATGAGGTCAAAAATGTCACCAAAACGTCATACCGCGGAATCATGTAAAAAATGTCACAAAAATGTCACAAAAACGTCATACCGTGGGATGCTGTCAAAAATGTCACAAAAACGTCATACCGAGGTATGAGGTCAAAAATGTGACGAAAACGTCATACCGCGGAATCGTGTAAAAAATGTCACAAAAATGTCACAAAAACGTCATACCGCGGGATCATGTCAAAAATGTCGTAAAAAGATCAAAAATGTCTAAAAAACGTCATACCGCGGTATAAGGTCAAACATGTCACAAAAACGTCATACCGCGCTATGAGGTCAAAAATGTCACAAAAACATCATACCGCGGTATGAGGTTTAAAGTGTCACAAAAACGTCATACCGCGGAATCATGTCAAAAATGTCACAAAAAGGTCAAAAATGTCACAAAAACGTCATACCGCGGTATGACGTCAAAAATGTCACAAAAACGTCATACAGCGGTATGAGGTAAAAAGTGTCACAAAAACGTCATCCCGCGGAATCATGTCAAAAATGTCACTAAAAGGTCAAAAATGTAACAAGAACGTCATACCGCGATATGAGGTCAAAAACGTCACAAAAGTCACAAAAACGTCATACCGCGGTATGAGGTCAAAAATGTCACAAAAACGTCATACGGCGGGATGATGTCAAAAATGTAATAAAAAGATCAAAAATGTCTCAAAAACGTCATACCGCGGTATGAAGTCAAAAATATCACAAAAACGTCATACCGCGGTATGAGGTCAAAAATGTCACAATAACGTCATACCGCGGTATGAGGTCAAAATTGTCACATAAACGTCATGTTGCGAAATGATGTCAAAAATGTCACACTTGTCACTTTTCAAACTACTGTATATATGTATATATTTTATTTTATTTTATTTTTATTTTATTTTATTTTATTGTATTTTATTATTTCTTATTAAGGCACTGTTCTTCTCTTTGTGTTTGTGCTTCAACTGCACTCTGGCAACAGAATTTCCTTCGGGATTAATAAAGTTGATATTTATCTTTATCTTTAAAAAAGGTAAAAAATTTCACAAAAACGTCAAACCGCGGTATGAGGTCAAAACTTGCACAAAAAGGTAAAAATGTTGCAAAAACGTCATATCGCGTGATGAGGTCAAAAATGTCACAAAAACGTCATACCGCGGTATAAGGTCAAAAATGTCACAAAAACGTCGTACCGCGGTATGAGGTCAAAAATGTCGCAAATACCTCATACTGCGGTATGTGGTCAAAAATGTCACAAAAACCTCATACCGCGGAATGATGTCACAAATTTCACAAAAAAGTAATTCCGCGGGATGATGTCAAAAATGTCACAAAAATTTCATACCGCAGTATGATGTCAAAAATGTCACAAAAACGTAATAACGCGGGCTGAGGTCAAAAATGTCACAAAAATTTCATACCACGGAATGAGGTCAAAAATGTCACAAAAACGTCATACCGCGGGATGAGGTCAAAAACGTCACAAAAGTCACAAAAACGTCATACCGCGGTATGAGGTCAAAAATGTCGCAAATACGTCATACCGCGGTATGAGGTCAAAAATGTCACAAACAGGTCAAAAATGTCACAAAAACGTCATACCGCTGTATGAGGTCCAAAATGTCACAAAAACTTCATACCGCGGAATGATTTCAAAAATGTCACAAAAACGTGATACCGCGGGATGATGTCACAAATGTCACAAAAACGTCATTCCGCGGTATGATGTCAAAAACGTCACAAAAGTCACAAAAACGTCATACCGCTGTATGAGGTCCAAAATGTCACAAAAACGTCATACCGCGGAATGATGTCAAAAATGTCACAAACACGTCATACCGCGGGATGATGTCAAAAATGTCACAAACACGTCACAAAAACGTCATACCACGGGATCATGTCAAAAATGTCATAAAAAGATCAAAAATGTCTCAAAAATGTCATACCGCGGTATGAGGTCAAGAATGTCACAAAAACGTCATACCGCGGTATGAGGTAAAAAGTGTCACAAAAACGTCATCCCGCGGAATCATGTCAAAAATGTCACAAAAAGGTCAAAAATGTCACATAAACGTCATACGGCGGGATGATGTCAAAAATGTTCCAAAAAGGTCAAAAATTTCACAAAAACGTTATACCGCGGTATGAGGTCAAAAATGTCACAAAAACGTCATCGCGGTATGAGGTCAAAAACGTCACAAAAACGTCATGCGGCGGGATGATGTCAAAGATGTCACAAAAATTTCATACCACGGTTTGAGGTCAAAAATGTCACAAAAACGTCATACCGCGGTATGAGGTCAAAAATATCACAAAAATGTCGTACCGCGGTATGAGGTCAAAAACGTCACAAAAGTCACAATAACGTCATACCACGGTATGAGGTCAAAAATGTCACAAAAACGTCATACTGCGGTATGAGGTCAAAAATGTCGCAAAAACCTCATACCGCGGAATGATGTCAAAAATTTCACAAAAAAGTCATTCCGCGGGATGATGTCAAAAATGTCACAAAAACGTCATACCGCGGTATGAGGTCAAAAATGTCACAAAAATGTCGTACCGCGGTATGAGGTTTTTGCGACATTTTTGACCTCATACCGCGGCATGACGTTATTCTTACTTTTGTGACGTTTTTGACCTCATACCGCGGAATGATGTCAAAAATTTCACAAAAAAGTCATTCCGCGGGATGATGTCAAAAATGTCACAAAAACGTCATACCTCGGTATGAGGTCAAAAATGTCTCAAAAACGTCATACAGCGGAATCATGTAAAAAATGTCACAAAAAGGTCAAAAATTTCACAAAAACGTCATAACGCGGTATGAGGTCAAAAACGTCACGAAAACGTTAAACCGCGGGATGAGGTCAAAAATGTCACAAAAACGTCATACAGCGGAATGATGTCAAAAATTTCACAGAAAAGTCATACCGCGGCATGAGGTGAAAAATTTCACAAAAACGTCATACCGCGGTATGAGGTCAAAAATGTCAAAAAAACGTCATACCGCGGAATCATGTAAAAAATGTCAAAAAAGGTCAAAAATGTCGCAAATAAAAAGTTAGATTACATTGTCACATATTCAATGACAGAACACCTTCACCCACCATGTCCAAGTTAAACTTTGTATCCTGGAATGTACATGGCATACGCTCACAGGCAAAAAGAATTAAAAACATGGATTATGTTTCTAAATTAAAAGCAGATATTTTGCTCTTACAAGAAACACACGTATTTCAATCAGAGCAAAAATCTCTTACAGATACCAATTATAATATTATCTTTTCATCTTGTTACAACAGCAGACAAAGAGGAGTCTCCATCCTAATCCATAAGAGAGTACCATTTACTTTAAACTCCACAGTAACAGATCCAGAAGGCAGGTACATTATTATCCAGGCAACAATTTTTAATAAATTATATACAATTGCCAATCTGTATGCGCCTAATAATGACGATCCAGCCTTCTTTCACACAGTTTTTTTCTCATTTATCAGAATTATCTGCTAACTCATCAATTATTATTGGTGGTGACTTCAACTTAGTTCTGAATCCTTCCACAGACCGATCTAGTAGTCCAACACATACAAAACAATTACAATCAGTCAAAGTCATACAGGATTACATGAAAGATTTTGGATTGGACGATGTCTGGAGACACAAAAACCCAACAAAGAGGGACTATACTTTCTTCTCCTCGGTGCACCAATCATTTTCAAGAATTGACTTTTTTCTCTCAAATAATTCCATCGCACATAAAGCTACCACTAGAATTCACCCAATCATAATCAGCGACCATGCACCAATATCCCTCAGCCTCCAAACCGATCCCAACCGTAAGCTTCCTCAGACGTGGCGTCTAAACATCTCTCTACTTAAAGATCCAGAATTTGATCAGATAATAAGGAGGGAGTGGGCAGACTTTCTAAAAAATAATGACTCTCCTGACTTATCACCATCTTTACTTTGGGAAACTGGGAAGGCCGTAATCAGAGGTAAAATAATTTCGTATTCATCATACAAGAAAAAAAAGGAACAACAAATAGAGACAGATATTGAGAAAAAAATTAAACAACTCACAGAGGATTATGCAATAAAACCAAGTGATCAACTATGGTCTGAACTACAAAATGCAAAATTACACCTCAACAATATCCTGTCAAAGAAAACTGAATTTTTACTACAACAACTAAGATATAATAATTTTGAACACAACAACAAATCAGGCAAATTTCTTGCGAATCAACTCCAACGCAACAAAGAAAAATCCTTCATCACAGCAATCCAGGATCCCACTGGCAATTATACTCAATCACCCGAAGAAATTAATCAGATTTTTTACAGCTATTATCATAATTTATATTCAACTGCAGTTAACCCAAACAAAGAAGATATTCACAATTTTCTTAACAATTTAAACATGCCAGAACTAACAACTGAAAGCAGAGACACCTTAGACGCTCCATTGACTATCAATGACTTGCAGAGTGCATTAGACAGTATGCCAGCAGGCAAGGCACCTGGTCCTGATGGTTTCCCCGCTGAATTCTTTAAGCATTTCTGGCCAATATTTGCACCTCTTTTCTTCAGGACAGTGACAGAGATAAAAAGTAATGGTTATATAAGTGCTCACATGAATACAGCTGCAATTAAGTTATTACTGAAACCAGATAAGGATCCCACGCTTCCTTCTAACTATCGCCCTCTGTCATTAATCAACACTGACGTCAAAATCATCGCGAAAGCACTCGCCTCCAGATTGGAGAAAATTATCCCGTCAATAATTCACAGTGATCAAACAGGATTTATTAAGGGCCGACACTCCACCAACAATGTCAGAAGACTTCTGAATCTGGTCAGTTTGACGCAACGCTGTAACAGAGAAGCAATTGTTGTGTCCCTAGATGCAGAAAAAGCCTTTGACAAAGTCAACTGGTCCTTTCTCTTCGCTGTTCTCCGCAAATTTGGCTTCGGAGAGTCATTCATCCATTGGATATCAGCTCTTTATAACTCACCCAAGGCCACAGTCACCACCGATGGGATCACTTCAAAAAGTTTCAGTTTACAAAGGGGAACCAGACAGGGATGCCCACTCTCTCCCTTATTATTTGCGATATTTATTGAACCGTTGGCAACAGCAATACGTCAAAACACCAATATCAGAGGCATCTGCTCTCATACATCTGAACACAAAATTAACCTATATGCGGACGACATTTTACTTTATCTGCAAGAACCCAAAGCATCACTAAAAGAAATATGCAACCTCATCACAACTTTCTCACATCTTTCAGACTACTCAATCAACTGGTCGAAATCTATCATACTTCCATTAACAGAGAACTCATGGAATCCTGCAGTCCAAAACCTGAATTTTTCCTTTCCCACTGGTAACATTAGATATTTGGGCATTAATATTTCCTCAAAACTCTCTGAACTAGTCCATCTGAACTTCACTCCACTTTTAGAGAAACTGCGTGGTGATCTGAGGCGCTGGAATAACCTTCCCATCTCCCTTTTGGGACGAATAGCTACTGTCAAAATGAAAATACTGCCTCAAATCAACTATCTTTTTTCCATGATCCCATTTAAACCCACATCAAAATGGTTTCAATCATTAGATTCTGCTATTGGTAAATTCTATTCAAAGAACAAAAAGCTAAAATCAGCCTGACAACTCTCCAAAAAAATAAATCTGAGGGTGGTCTAGAGGCCCCCAACTTCATGCATTACTACCTAGCCAACCAACTACAATATCTTACCAAATGGATACACCCACATGAAGAATACAAGTCCTGGTTGGAACTGGAACAGTTAGACTGTAACCACATCAAACTCTCTGACCTTCCCTTTATTACCGCCACCCTTAAACACCATCTTTGCTTCAAGAATCCTTTGATTGCCTCCACCCTATCCGCTTGGTGGAAATCCTTGGAAATCACTGGCTCCCAGCTTCAACCCAGTATACTATCCCCAATCTGGCACAACCCAGACTTTGTAAACAATAAAATACCTCTCAATCTCAGCTCATGGGCGGAAAAAGGGATCACCCATCTCCATCACTTTCTCCAAGATAATATAATTATGACATGTACAAACTTATTCCAAACATTCCAAATAAGAAATGGAAACTTTCTCCAGTATCTACAGGTAGAGAGGACAATCACAAGGGAAATTCCAGCGCTTAGGACCACTTTACAGCCACCTGACTTACAGCCACCAGAATTTGTCAAGCACATCGCAAAATTGTCCCCAAAAAATAAGAAAAATCTCTCAAGAATTTGTAGTTTACTCTCAAAGACGGGTTCTATACATTTACCAATTTCAAAATGGGAAAAAGACTTATCTATATCCTTTGATTATGATTTCTGGACCCAAATTTGTAGTAACACATTCAAGATGACAAAAAATACCAACTTACAACTGATCCAATTTAAGGTCCTCCACAGAACACATATAACACAACATAAAATGTACAAAATGGGCTTCTCGCACTCTGACATATGCACACAAAAGATCGCTGACACTTATTTGCATGCCCTTTGGCTATGCTCACCCGTCTATCAGTTTTGGGCAGAAGTCACGCAGAAACTCTCCTCTATCTTGGACTGCAGGATCCCGCAATCTCCAAACCTTTGTTTAATTGGTGATCTTACGACAACAACCCTACCAGACACACAATTCCAACCCACGCTTGCAGCTCTCACCATTGCCAAGAAAACTATTTTAGTTAACTGGAAAAATAAGAAAGCCCTCAACATCATCCATTGGCTGAACCTCCTCACAGAACACATTTCACTTGAGAAAATCTCTGCTACCCAGAAAAACCAATTGGTATTATTTACAGAAAAATGGTCCCCGTTTATTACATCTTTAAATATAAATCTTTAACTTTGTATTGCCTGTTAGCATATGCCACACCTCTCATAGAATTTGTGATGCTCCACAAACAATGTATTCTGTCTGTGTCATTGGTCTGACCTTTATTTTTTTTATGTCTCCTCTACTAAACTACAGTTTCTTAAAGCTTTCCTCCCCAAGGAATGTTGGTGCCATGGACTTCAAGACCGTGTTGATGCACTAGGGGTGTCTTTTCCCTCTTGTCCCCGGGGCTGCTGCACTGCTCTTCGGGGCCTGCTTGGTTCGGGCCCTCCCCCATGGTGGTGGTGTATCCGGTGTTTCGCCTTTGGAGCTCCTAGGTTGCTGGATCTGCGCGCTCTCCCGGGTTCCCGGAGGTGATGGTGGCTGGTCTCTTCTGGGGCGCTTTGGCTGGTTCCTGGGGGCCTGGGGTGTGTTGGCCCCCCCTGCTGCTCCCCCGTCCCTTTTCCGCTCCCTTTCCCTCCTGCTCCCTCCTCTCCTGCTTACCTGCTCCTCCCTGCCCCTCTCCCTCCCTTGGGGGGGCCTGGGGTCCTCTGCTGCCTGGGGGTCTGGCATGGGGGCCGGGTGGTCTCTTCTGGGGGGGGGGGTTGTGGCTCCTTCCTGGGCTTGTATGCTGCCACCGTAGACGGAAGATCGCTGGCTGGGGCCCTGGGCTGAGCCTGTGCTGTCCTGGGGTGTGGCGGGGCGGGGATGCTATGGGTGGCGCGGTGGGGTGCGCGTCCTGTGCCCTGGTGCACTGACTTCCGGGGTGTGCGTGGACTTTGTGGTTCGTGCTCCTCTTGGCGTGGCACATCTTTCCTTCTGGGGTGGGCTGCGGCACCCGGCTGGCCTGTGCAGGTCTATGGCTGCTGCTTTGGCAGTGTTCTGGCGCTACGGCCCGCATGGCTCGCAGTGTTGGCGGGGCCCGTTGGTGTGTTCGAGCCTTCCCTGCCCCTTACCTCTTGGCCCTGGGGGCCCTCTGCGCTGGTCCCTATGGTGATTTCGGTGTCCCATGCTGCTCTGTCCCCGTGGGCCGGACCCACACCAGACTGCCTCCTACTGTGCACCTCACACATCAGACACTTCACTGTATATATATATTTTTTAGGCACATATAGGGACACAACAGGTAGGGCCTTATGGACTGCAGAGATTGGGGACGGCGGGTGCGGTGATGGGGCGGATTGCAGTGTTGTGCGACATTGTGTCCGCCCCGTCTCCCTCCCGCTTGCCTCTCCTGCTTTCCAATTTTAATGCAGCACACACACATCTTGGGGGAGGATCTGCGGCGGCTCGGGACTTTGGGCCAGGGTAGGCGGCAGAGTACCCAGCCTCTGCTGCCCTCTGACCCTCCCCCTTCCGCCTCTCCCGCCCCTCAAGCTTTTAATGCACCACATTACACACAGGGCTGCACTCAAACACGGTTTAGGGTTGGTTTTTCCTCGTCAGGGA